>CAUDMG010000166.1:0-275000 GCA_958450375.1 Homarus gammarus
TTACAAATGAGAGTGTTCTAATTTCAGATCTCTCGTCCCATTCTTCCTATCCTTTAGCTAAAGTGCACCTCCAATGTCCCTTGATTACTGGGGAAGTGCAAATAGCCATAAGGAAAGACCCAATGCCTGTGTGTGGCATTCATTTATTATTGGGTAATGACTTGGTAGGAGATCTAGTGGTTCCTAACATAAAGACAGTCGACTCTCCCTTACCTGTCAACTCCACCACTGACCTTAAAGAAACTATTCCTCATCTTTTCCCATCTTGTGCTGTCACCCGGTCACAGAGTGTGCGGAATGGGCCCTCTTCATCTAAAACCACCTCCAATATCTTCCTACCCACAGAAGATCTGTACAATAAGACGATAAGTAAGGATGAGCTCATTAAAGCCCAACAATCTGATCCATCTTTGAATAAACTTCATCATGCAGCAGTTGAGGGTAAAGATTTTAACACCCTTCCGTGTTTTTATTATCATGAAGGGGTTTTGATGTGGCCTATAGGCCCCCTGAGCTTGCCCATCTAGACACGTGGTCTGAAATACATCAAGTGGTAATTCCAGCTTCAGTCAGACCAGCATTAATTGCCCTTGCCCATGATGGTGTTTCAGGACATTTGGGAATCCTGAAAACATATAAAAAGCTCCTCCAACACTATTACTGGCCTGGACTTAGGAAGGATGTGTCACAATACCTAAAATCTTGTCATATTTGTCAAATGGTAGGAAAACCAAATGAAAGTATACCAGCAGCTCCCATTAAGCCCATCCCAGTATTTTCTACCCCATTTGAAAAGATTGTTGTGGATTGTGTGGGCCCATTACCAAAGACTAAGAAGGGAAATCAATTCCTGCTCACAGTTATCAAACATCTTTTGCATCTTTTCACTTCAGTGGGCATTCCTAAAGAGATCCAATCTGATCAGGGCACCAATTTTACGAGCAATCTTTTCGAACAGGTGATGAAAGACCTCAGTGTGGACCATTGTACATCTTCGGCTTACCACCCACAATCCCAAGGTTGCTTGGAACGGTTCCATCAAACTTTCAAATCAATGATCAAAAATACTGTATAGAACACCAAAAGGAATGGGATGAAGGCATAGACTTGTTACTCTTTGCCATCAGGGAATGTCCCCAGGAGTCATTGGGATTCTCCCCGTTCGAGTTACTATATGGGAGACAAATTAGGGGACCCCTTAAAATAGTAAAGGAGCAGTGGTTTGACACTCCATCTATTAAGCCCGCAACAGTTTCCCAATACATTGACACTTTACGGGACAAATTAACTGAAGTCCGAACCATTGCTCAGTCAAACTTAAAAAAAGTCCAAGAGAAAATGGTGAAGTCCCAACCTAAATTAGTTAAAAGATCATTTTCTCCAGGTGACAAAGTGTTACTCTTTCTACCCATTCCAGGCTCTCCCCTTAAAAGCAAGTTTACTGTCCCTATATAGTTGCTAATAAACTATCTCCTCTCGACTATATAGTCCATACTCCTGATCGCAGAAAAGATTCACAACTTGTTCACATTAATCTCATGAAACTTTACCATTCCAGGCAGTCAGAGGAAGACATCCCCGAGGCTGTAAGCCTACCTGTATTGCATACGGTTTTGTCAGGGCCGGAGACAGATGACATGGACCTATTGGAGAATTTAGACTTCCCTCTACCTAAAGAGAACCCTGCTAACAGTCACATACTCAACAATTTGGATGAGTATTTTTCTGTTCTGAATCCATCTCAAGCAAAAGATCTCACTAAGTTATTATCAACATTTCCTAAAGTCACATCAGACCTCCCAGGATTTTGCAATATACTTAAACATGATATTAAGCTAATCTCGGTGATGTACAACCCATTAGGCAATCAGCATATCGTCTAAGTCCACAAAAAAAATCGATTATGAAAAAGGAGGTAGATTTTTTGTTAAAACATAACTTAGCTGAGCCTAGTACCTCCCCCTGGGCTTCACCTTGCCTTCTCATTCCAAAACCCGATGGCACCTTTCGTTTCTGTACAGATTATCGTAAAGTGAACCAGGTCACTGTCTCTGACTCCTACCCTTTACCTTTGATTGAAGATATAATAGACAGCATAGGCTGTGCCCAATTTATCAGTACCATAGACCTGTTGAAAGGCTATTATCAAGTAGGACTCACGGATAGGGCAAAAATAATCTCGGCATTTATAACTCCATTTGGTCTTTTTCAATATTTAGTTATGGCGTTTGGCTTTTCTAATGCTCCGGCCACATTCCAGAGGGCCATAAACTACCTTATTCAAGACCTAGGTGGGACGTTCGCCTACCTGGATGACCTGGTGGTGGTGTCGGACAGCTGGGACGAACATCTGGTGCGTTTGGAGATACTGTTTGCACGACTGCAAGAGACTGGATTCACCATAAACCTGGCTAAATCTGCTTTTGGCCGGGCCTCGGTGACTTACCTGGGACATATCGTTGGGCATGGTATGGTGAGACCCAAGGACGCAAACGTTGAAGCCATCTTGTCCTTCCCCACTCCAAGGACGAGGAAGGAACTCATGCGCTTCCTGGGGATGTGCGGCTACTACCGTCGGTTCTGCAGTAACTTCTCCAGCGTGGCCGGACCCCTCACAGACCTTACCAGTTCTGCGGTCCCTTACATCTGGAACCAGAAGTGCGACCAGTCTTTCCACCGCCTCAAAGCCTTCCTTGCCTGTAAGCCTGTAGTCCACCCCCCTGACTACACCTTGCCCTTCCATCTGCAAATCGACGCTAGTGGTGTCGGAGTGGGGGCTGTGCTCCTACAACCCGACCCAACCACTGATGTCCTTCACCCTGTGGCATATTACTCTGCCAAGTTGAAAAAACATCAGACCAACTACTCGACCATAGAGAAGGAGGCCCTGGCTCTGGTGTTGGCAATAAAGAAGTTTGAATGTTACCTCCAGTCTTGCCCACAAACAACCCTGGTCTTCACCGACCATAACCCACTCACGTTCATCCAAACCAACAAGACCTCCAACCAGCGAATCCTCCGCTGGGCTCTCCTCACCCAGCCGTATAATCTACAAGTCCGGCACATAAAGGGGGTGGAAAACCTGATTGCAGACTCCTTATCCCGAGCTCCAGTGGAAATGTAGCAGCTACTCTCCAGACGCACCAGGTGATCACCTCCTTCGCGCCCGCGCTACGAAGGTCTTTGGAGGGGGGGTGTGTTACGAACCCCTCCACCGATTGTCTTCATCTACCTACCCAGCACCACGAGCAACGCCATCTAGGGACGAAACACGAGTATGGCTCGTCTTAGTTACCACTCCCGGGTTTCCCTTCTCCATATCCTGGTTGTTGCGTCACTTCCGCCTCAGTCTACTTTGTCAGCTCCAATTCGAGGAGAGGACACACTTCACTCTGGGAAGCGACCACAGGATCACCTATCCTGGAAACCTACGGCACAGTGACTATTTACCGTCTTCTACCATACTCAGCCTTGCCCGTCAGCCATCTCAGCTCCTCACTTAAGTATTTGTAATCTTGTATTGCCTCTCCCCCCTCCACATTGCTTCACTATTGTTTTATGTTTTATTACTATGTATATACTGTTCGTGTTTAGGTTAAGTTTGGTTAAGGGTAGTTTATAAGCTGAATATTTTGTTAAGGAATTTATGGTACTTTATTATATATAACGAAAACTCGCATCCTTTGTCTACCCTTTTTTAAGTCCGATTGTCTTTGTTTTTTTTTTGTTGTTACCTGTTGGGATCTGGGTAGACGTATAACTATATTCTAAATCCCCAACTCGTAACAACCAACAATAGTAGACAGTGTAGGTAGCATACCAACAATAGTAGACAGTGTAGGTAGTATACCAACAATAGTAGACAGTGTAGGTAGTATACCAACAATAGTAGACAGTGTAGGTAGTATACCAACAATAGTAGACAGTGTAGGTAGTATACCAACAATGGTAGACAGTGTAGGTAGTATACCAACAATGGTAGACAGTGTAGGTAGTATACCAACAATGGGAGACAGTGTAGGTATACCAACAATAGTAGACAGTGTAGGTAGTATACCAACAATGGTAGACAGTGTAGGTATACCAACAATGGTAGACAGTGTAGGTAGTATACCAACAATAGTAGACAGTGTAGGTAGTATGCCAACAATAGTAGACAGTGTAGGTAGTATACCAACAATGGTCGACAGTGTAGGTAGTATACCAACAATAGTAGACAGTGTAGGTAGTGTACCAACAATAGTAGACAGTGTAGGTAGTATACCAACAATGGTAGACAGTGTAGGTAGTATACCAACAATGGGAGACAGTGTAGGTATACCAACAATAGTAGACAGTGTAGGTAGTATACCAACAATAGTAGACAGTGTAGGTAGTATATCAACAATGGTAGACAGTGTAGGTATACCAACAGTGGTAGACAGTGTAGGTAGTATACCAACAATGGGAGACAGTGTAGGTATACCAACAATAGTAGACAGTGTAGGTAGTATACCAACAATAGTAGACAGTGTAGGTAGTATACCAACAATGGTAGACAGTGTAGGTAGTATACCAACAATGGTAGACAGTGTAGGTAGTATACCAACTATGGGAGACAGTGTAGGTATACCAACAATAGTAGACAGTGTAGGTAGTATACCAACAATGGTAGACAGTGTAGGTATACCAACAATGGTAGACAGTGTAGGTAGTATACCAACAATGGTAGACAGTGTAGGTAGTATACCAACAATGGTAGACAGTGTAGGTAGTATACCAACAATGGTAGACAGTGTAGGTAGTATACCAACAATAGTAGACAGTGTAGGTAGTATACCAACAATGGGAGACAGTGTAGGTAGTATACCAACAATAGTAGACAGTGTAGATATACCAACAATAGTAGACAGTGTAGGTAGTATACCAACAATAGTAGACAGTGTAGATATACCAACAATAGTAGACAGTGTAGGTATACCAACAATAGTAGACAGTGTAGGTATACCAACAATAGTAGACAGTGTAGGTATACCAACAATAGTAGACAGTGTAGGTAGTATACCAACAATGGTAGACAGTGTAGGTACACCAGCAATGGTAGACAGTGTAGGTATACCAACAATAGTAGACAGTGTAGGTAGTATACCAACAATAGTAGACAGTGTAGGTAGTATACCAACGATAGTAGACAGTGTAGGTATACCAACAATAGTAGACAGTGTAGGTAGTATACCAACAATGGTAGACAGTGTAGGTATACCAACAATAGTAGACAGTGTAGGTAGCATACCAACAATAGTAGACAGTGTAGGTAGTATACCAACAATGGTAGACAGTGTAGGTAGTATACCAACAATAGTAGACAGTGTAGGTAGTATACCAACAATAGTAGACAGTGTAGGTAGTATACCAACAATAGTAGACAGTGTAGGTAGTATACCAACAATAGTAGACAGTGTAGGTAGTATACCAACAATAGTAGACAGTGTAGGTAGTATACCAACAATGGTAGACAGTGTAGGTACAACAGCAATGGTAGACAGTGTAGGTATACCAACAATAGTAGACAGTGTAGGTAGCATACCAACAATAGTAGACAGTGTAGGTAGTATACCAACAATAGTAGACAGTGTAGGTAGTATACCAACAATAGTAGACAGTGTAGGTAGTATACCAACAATGGTAGACAGTGTAGGTACACCAGCAATGGTAGACAGTGTAGGTATACCAACAATAGTAGACAGGGTAGGTAGCATACCAACAATAGTAGACAGTGTAGGTAGTATACCAACAATAGTAGACAGTGTAGGTATACCAACAATAGTAGACAGTGTAGGTATACCAACAATAGTAGACAGTGTAGGTAGTATACCAACAATGGTAGACAGTGTAGGTACACCAACAATAGTAGACAGTGTAGGTAGTATACCAACAATAGTAGACAGTGTAGGTATACCAACAATAGTAGACAGTGTAGGTAGTATACCAACAATAGTAGACAGTGTAGGTACACCAACAATAGTAGACAGTGTAGGTAGTTTACCAACAATAGTAGACAGTGTAGGTAGCATACCAACAATAGTAGACAGTGTAGGTAGTATACCAACAATAGTAGACAGTGTAGGTATACCAACAATAGTAGACAGTGTAGGTAGTATACCAACAATAGTAGACAGTGTAGGTAGTATACCAACAATAGTAGACAGTGTAGGTAGTATACCAACAATGGTAGACAGTGTAGGTAGCATACCAACAATAGTAGACAGTGTAGGTAGTATACCAACAATGGTAGACAGTGTAGGTACACCAACAATAGTAGACAGTGTAGGTAGTATACCAACAATAGTAGACAGTGTAGGTAGCATACCAACAATAGTAGACAGTGTAGGTAGTTTACCAACAATGGTAGACAGTGTAGGTATACCAACAATAGTAGACAGTGTAGGTAGTATACCAACAATAGTAGACAGTGTAGGTAGTATACCAACAATAGTAGACAGTGTAGGTAGTATACCAACAATAGTAGACAGTGTAGGTAGTATACCAACAATAGTAGACAGTGTAGGTAGTATACCAACAATAGTAGACAGTGTAGGTAGTATACCAACAATAGTAGACAGTGTAGGTAGTGTACCAACAATAGTAGACAGTGTAGGTAGCATACCAACAATAGTAGACAGTGTAGGTAGTATACCAACAATGGTAGACAGTGTAGGTACACCAACAATAGTAGACAGTGTAGGTAGTATACCAACAATAGTAGACAGTGTAGGTAGTTTACCAACAATAGTAGACAGTGTAGGTAGCATACCAACAATAGTAGACAGTGTAGGTAGTATACCAACAATAGTAGACAGTGTAGGTAGTATACCAACAATAGTAGACAGTGTAGGTATACCAACAATTGTAGACAGTGTAGGTAGTATACCAACAATAGTAGACAGTGTAGGTAGTATACCAACAATAGTAGACAGTGTAGGTAGTATACCAACAATAGTAGACAGTGTAGGTAGTATACCAACAATAGTAGACAGTGTAGGTATACCAACAATAGTAGACAGTGTAGGTAACATACCAACAATAGTAGACAGTGTAGGTAGTATACCAACAATAGTAGACAGTGTAGGTAGTATACCAACAATGGTAGACAGTGTAGGTAGTATACCAACAATGGTAGACAGTGTAGGTAGTATACCAACAATGGTAGACAGTGTAGGTAGTATACCAACAATGGTAGACAGTGTAGGTAGTATACCAACAATGGTAGACAGTGTAGGTAGTATACCAACAATAGTAGACAGTGTAGGTAGTATACCAACAATAGTAGACAGTGTAGGTAGTATACCAACAATAGTAGACAGTGTAGGTAGTGTACCAACAATGGGAGACAGTGTAGGTACACCAACAATAGTAGACAGTGTAGGTAGTATACCAACAATAGTAGACAGTGTAGGTAGTATACCAACAATAGTAGACAGTGTAGGTAGTATACCAACAATGGTAGACAGTGTAGGTAGTATACCAACAATGGTAGACAGTGTAGGTAGTATACCAACAATAGTAGACAGTGTAGGTAGTATACCAACAATAGTAGACAGTGTAGGTAGTATACCAACAATAGTAGACAGTGTAGGTAGTATACCAACAATAGTAGACAGTGTAGGTAGTATACCAACAATAGTAGACAGTGTAGGTAGTATACCAACAATGGTAGACAGTGTAGGTACACCAACAATAGTAGACAGTGTAGGTATACCAACAATGGTAGACAGTGTAGGTACACCAACAATAGTAGACAGTGTAGGTAGTGTACCAACAATAGTAGACAGTGTAGGTAGTATACCAACAATGGTAGACAGTGTAGGTAGTGTACCAACAATGGTAGACAGTGTAGGTAGTATACCAACAATAGTAGACTGTGTAGGTAGTATACCAACAATAGTAGACAGTGTAGGTATAACAACAATAGTAGACAGTGTAGGTAGTATACCAACAATAGTAGACAGTGTAGGTAGTATACCAACAATAGTAGACAGTGTAGGTAGTATACCAACAATAGTAGACAGTGTAGGTAGTATACCAACAATGGTAGACAGTGTAGGTAGTATACCAACAATGGTAGACAGTGTAGGTAGTATACCAACAATGGGAGACAGTGTAGGTATACCAACAATAGTAGACAGTGTAGGTAGTATACCAACAATAGTAGACAGTGTAGGTAGTATACCAACAATGGTAGACAGTGTAGGTATACCAACAATGGTAGACAGTGTAGGTAGTATACCAACAATAGTAGACAGTGTAGGTAGTATACCAACAATAGTAGACAGTGTAGGTAGTATACCAACAATGGTAGACAGTGTAGGTAGTATACCAACAATAGTAGACAGTGTAGGTAGTGTACCAACAATAGTAGACAGTGTAGGTAGTATACCAACAATGGTAGACAGTGTGGGTAGTATACCAACAATGGGAGACAGTGTAGGTATACCAACAATAGTAGACAGTGTAGGTAGTATACCAACAATAGTAGACAGTGTAGGTAGTATTCCAACAATGGGAGACAGTGTAGGTATACCAACAATAGTAGACAGTGTAGGTAGTATACCAACAATAGTAGACAGTGTAGGTAGTATACCAACAATGGTAGACAGTGTAGGTAGTATACCAACAATGGTAGACAGTGTAGGTAGTATACCAACAATGGGAGACAGTGTAGGTATACCAACAATAGTAGACAGTGTAGGTAGTATACCAACAATGGTAGACAGTGTAGGTATACCAACAATGGTAGACAGTGTAGGTAGTATACCAACAATGGTAGACAGTGTAGGTAGTATACCAACAATGGTAGACAGTGTAGGTAGTATACCAACAATGGTAGACAGTGTAGGTAGTATACCAACAATAGTAGACAGTGTAGGTAGTATACCAACAATGGGAGACAGTGTAGGTAGTATACCAACAATAGTAGACAGTGTAGATACACCAACAATAGTAGACAGTGTAGGTAGTATACCAACAATAGTAGACAGTGTAGATATACCAACAATAGTAGACAGTGTAGGTATACCAACAATAGTAGACAGTGTAGGTATACCAACAATAGTAGACAGTGTAGGTAGTATACCAACAATAGTAGACAGTGTAGATATACCAACAATAGTAGACAGTGTAGGTAGTGTACCAACAATAGTAGACAGTGTAGGTAGTATACCAACAATGGTAGACAGTGTAGGTACACCAACAATAGTAGACAGTGTAGGTAGTGTACCAACAATAGTAGACAGTGTAGGTAGTATACCAACAATGGTAGACAGTGTAGGTAGTGTACCAACAATGGTAGACAGTGTAGGTAGTATACCAACAATAGTAGACAGTGTAGGTAGTGTACCAACAATAGTAGACCGTGTAGGTAGTGTACCAACAATAGTAGACAGTGTAGGTAGTATACCAACAATAGTAGACAGTGTAGGTAGTATACCAACAATAGTAGACAGTGTAGATATACCAACAATGGTAGACAGTGTAGATATACCAACAATGGTAGACAGTGTAGGTAGTATACCAACAATAGTAGACAGTGTAGGTAGTATACCAACAATGGTAGACAGTGTAGATATACCAACAATAGTAGACAGTGTAGGTAGTATACCAACAATAGTAGACAGTGTAGGTAGTATACCAACAATGGTAGACAGTGTAGATATACCAACAATAGTAGACAGTGTAGGTAGTATACCAACAATAGTAGACCGTGTAGGTAGTGTACCAACAATGGTAGACAGTGTAGGTAGTATACCAACAATGGTAGACAGTGTAGGTAGTATACCAACAATAGTAGACAGTGTAGGTAGTGTACCAACAATAGTAGACAGTGTAGGTAGTATACCAACAATAGTAGACAGTGTAGGTAGTATACCAACAATAGTAGACAGTGTAGGTAGTGTACCAACAATGGTAGACAGTGTAGGTAGTATACCAACAATGGTAGACAGTGTAGGTAGTATACCAACAATAGTAGACAGTGTAGGTAGTGTACCAACGATAGTAGACAGTGTAGGTATACCAACAATAGTAGACAGTGTAGGTAGTATACCAACACTAGTAGACAGTGTAGGTAGTATACCAACAATAGTAGACAGTGTAGGTAGTATACCAACAATAGTAGACAGTGTAGGTAGTATACCAACAATGGTAGACAGTGTAGATATACCAACAATAGTAGACAGTGTAGGTAGTGTACCAACAATAGTAGACAGTGTAGGTAGTATACCAACAATGGTAGACAGTGTAGGTAGTATACCAACAATGGGAGACAGTGTAGGTATACCAACAATAGTAGACAGTGTAGGTAGTATACCAACAATGGGAGACAGTGTAGGTATACCAACAATGGTAGACAGTGTAGGTAGTATACCAACAATAGTAGACAGTGTAGGTATACCAACAATAGTAGATAGTGTAGGTAGTATACCAACAATAGTTGACAGTGTAGGTAGTATACCAACAATGGTAGACAGTGTAGGTAGTATACCAACAATGGTAGACAGTGTAGGTAGTATACCAACAATGGTAGACAGTGTAGGTAGTTTACCAACAATGGGAGACAGTGTAGGTATACCAACAATAGTAGACAGTGTAGGTAGTATACCAAGAATAGTAGACAGTGTAGGTAGTATACCAACAATGGTAGACAGTGTAGGTATACCAACAATGGTAGACAGTGTAGGTAGTATACCAACAATGGGAGACAGTGTAGGTATACCAACAATAGTAGACAGTGTAGGTAGTATACCAACAATAGTAGACAGTGTAGGTAGTATACCAACAATGGTAGACAGTGTAGGTATACCAACAATGGTAGACAGTGTAGGTAGTATACCAACAATAGTAGACAGTGTAGGTAGTATACCAACAATGGTAGACAGTGTAGGTAGTATACCAACAATAGTAGACAGTGTAGGTAGTATACCAACAATGGGAGACAGTGTAGGTAGTATACCAACAATGGTAGACAGTGTAGGTATTCCAACAATGGTCGACAGTGTAGGTATCCCAACGATAGTAGACAGTGTATGTAGTATACCAACAATAGTAGACAGTGTAGGTAGTATACCAACAATAGTAGATAGTGTAGGTAGTATACCAACAATAGTAGACAGTGTAGGTATACCAACAATAGTAGACAGTGTAGGTAGTATACCAACAATGGGAGACAGTGTAGGTATACCAGCGATAGTAGACAGTGTAGGTATACCAACAATGGTAGACAGTGTAGGTATACCAGCGATAGTAGACAGTGTAGGTAGTATACCAACAACAGTAGACAGTGTAGGTAGTATACCAACAATAGTAGACAGTGTAGGTATACCAACAATGGTAGACAGTGTAAGGCGGCGCTGGTTGACCTAGACCACGAGGCATACACTGGGGAATTCGCGGGGTCGGCTACTCAGCGACAAACAGCGTTTGTAGGGGAGGTATCCACTGCACTGTACTGTATCTCTTCGAAAACATCCATCAGCTTGGAGAAGGTTGTGCCGATCGTGCTCCCGCTAGAGACCAAGGAAAATGGCCGCTTTGGATCGTTGTGCCGTGGGGGAAGAGGAGGGGAGTGTGGGGAAGGACGACCTCCTTGCCACGCTGTTAAGGCAGCTGGGGCAGTTGAGGAGTGAGGTTGACACTCTAAAGGGGGAAAATGAAGCCCTCAGGACGGAACTCCTTCAGGTAGGTGTCCTGTCTAGCAGGACACCTGCGAAGGAGGAGCAGGCGTGGAGAGTGGTTGTCTCCAAGGGGACTAGGGTCAGGCTTAGGAAAGCTGACCAGGGTGTGGAGTGCAGTAACCCTTACCAGGTGCTGCAGGAAGCTGGAGAGGAAGAGAAGAGGCAGGACGGTATGGATCAAGAGAGGAAAGGGCAGTTGTACAAACCCTGCCCACAGGTAAGGTCGTGGTAGTTGGTGACAGCCAGGTGAGGTTTATGGATAGGGCTTTTTGTGCGAGAGATAGGAAACGTAGGACTAGGGTATGTTTTCCTGGGGCTGGGATAGGGCATGTAGCCGAGAGGTTAGACAGAGTTTTGTCAGGGGAGGGTACCAATCCAGTAGTGTGTCTTAGTGTGGGAGGAAACGACATAGGTAAGGTTAGGAGTGAGGAACTTTTCAAGAGGTATAGGGAGGCGCTGGGGAAGATTAGAGATAGGGGAGGGTTCCCGATAGTATGTGGTGTCTTGCCTAGAAGAGGGGTTGGTCGTGAATGGCTGTCCAGGGCAATTGCTATTAATTGCCGACTGGAAAAACATTGTGCAAACAATGGTTGGGCATTCATTGATGACTGGCAACGATTTTATGGCAACGACTACCTGTACTGTCGCGACGGAGTACACTTGTCTCGTGAGGGGGTAAAGACGTTGTCTGCATCCCTGGAGCGTGAAATTGTCACTCCGAAGGGGGGTTTCGCCAGTAGAGAGGGGTCGGGGAAAATGGGAGTCAAAAAACAAGCAGGTCCTGGGAAGTAGTGAAACAGAAGTAGATAATGCTGAAAATATAGTTAGTCATAATAACAAACATCAAAGTAATAAATGTAAAACAGATAGAAACGGAAGAAATATATTGAGTGTTTATTATACTAATAGTAGAAGCCTGTGTAACAAAATGGACCAGCTCAGGGCCATTGTTAGTAAAGAGAACATAGATATAATTGCAATAACGGAAACATGGATAAATTCAAACAGCAAACATTTTTTAGCAGAATTTCATATTCCAGGATATAACCTATTTAAATTTGACAGAGTAGGAAGGAGAGGTGGCGGTGTAGCAGTGTATATCAGGGTGTCATTAAAAAGCTGCAATAAATCAAACATTAAAACAAATAGCGACAATGAAAGTATTTGGGTAGAGATTGGTGAGGGCAGTGAATCCGTAGTCATTGGTGTTATATATAGACCACCTAATTTGAGTAGGAACGATGGTAAATTGCTATGGGAGGAAATAAAGAAGGCATCTGATAGAAACAATGTATGTATTCTAGGCGATTTCAACTTTTCAGGCATAGATTGGAAAAATCAACTTAGCGATAATGAATCTGAAGATTTTCTAGAAGTAGTACAAGATAGTTTTTTATATCAATTCATAAACTCGCCCACTAGAGGAAATAATATCCTCGATTTAGTTCTCAGTAATAATGAAAATCTAGTAAAAGATGTTGGGATTGGAGACGAACTAGGAAACAGTGATCATAAAGCCATATATTTTAACATAATATGGGATGGCAGGAAGAAGGAAAATTCGGCCTTGATCCCGGATTTTAGGAAGGCTAATTACGGTAGCTTAAGGAGAGACCTAAGGGATGACCCTATGGTCAAAAGATTAATCCCCCCCACACCTCCGGAAACTGTCAACTTAGGACGGGATAACCCCGAATTTAATTTAGCAGCTACTTATGAACAATTTATTGCGACAATCAATAATGCTCAAAATAAACACATCCCTAAAAGAAAATTCAGATCGATACGGAACCAACCAAAATGGATGAATAATAGACTCTTAGATCTTCTAGGGAAAAAGAAAGGAGTATATAGAAAAGTTAAGAAAGGCGAAAATCACTTACTTGGTTACTATCAGAACCTAACAAGACAGGTAAAAACAGAAATTAGGAAAGCAAAGAGAAATTATGAAATCAAGGTAGCAAACGAATCGAAAAATAACCCCAAAGCTTTTTATCAACTGTATAAATCAAAGGTTAGAGATACAATAGGTCCCCTTAAAACTACGACAGGAGAAATGACTGATGATGAGTTAGAAATGTGTAGTACGTTAAATAGTCATTTTCGCTCCGTATTCACAAATGAAAACCTAGCACAGTTTCCAGAAGTTCATAAGGTATATAACGACAGTATAGAAAATATGTTGATGAATATCAATATTACTAGTAACGATGTGCTTAAAGTAATTAACAAACTGAAGCCTCATAAATCGCCTGGTCCAGACGAGGTATATGCTAGAATATTAAAAGAATGTAGAGATGAGTTGAGTAATCCATTAGCAGTTTTATTTAATAAGTCATTAGAATCGGGCCTAGTGCCAGAAGCTTGGAAACTTGCAAATGTAGTTCCGATTTTCAAAAAGGGTGATAAATCAATTGCATCAAATTACCGTCCCATTAGTCTCACGTCAATCATAGGCAAGTTGCTAGAGTCAATTATTGCTACAAAAATCAGAAGCCACCTTGAAACATTCAACTTAATTCATTCTTCTCAGCACGGGTTCACCCAGGGACGTTCTTGTCTCACAAATTTGCTTAGCTTTTTCTCAGAAGTATATGAAGCGGTAGATAATGATAAGTCATATGATATAATTTATTTAGATTTCAGTAAAGCATTCGATAGAGTCCCTCATGAGAGATTGATAAGGAAGGTAGAAGCACATGGAATAGGTGGATCATTATTAAAATGGATTAGGTCATGGTTAACTGGTAGGAAACAAAGAGTCAGCATAAATGGATTAAAGTCAGACTGGGGTGCGGTCAAAAGCGGAGTTCCCCAGGGATCTGTATTAGGCCCTCTGCTGTTTGTTATATTCATTAATGATCTTGATTTAGGCATAACTAGTAGGATTAGTAAATTTGCAGATGATACCAAAATGGGGAGAGTGATAAATTCAGACAGTGACTTTGAACACCTTCAAAGAGATCTAGATACCTTACATGAGTGGTCAGTAGACTGGCAAATGAATTTTAATACTGATAAATGCAAGGTACTACAGATAGGGAAGACGAATACAAACGTTAAGTATAAACTAGGTAACACGGAAATAGAAAACTCAGTTTGTGAAAAAGATCAAGGTATATTTGTTAGCAACGACTTGAAACCTAGAAAACAATGTATTTGCGTTCGCAACAAGGCAAACAGGATTCTTGGGTTCATATCTAGGTCTGTGAGTTACAGAACTGCTGACGTCATCTTGAAACTTTACCTAGCATTAGTGAGGCCACACATGGATTATGCGGTTCAGTTCTGGTGTCCTTATTATAGAATGGACATAGATTCTTTGGAGAGAGTACAAAGAAGAATGACAAAAATGATCCATAATATTAGAAACCTTCCATATGAAGAAAGACTGAAAAGCTTAGGCTTACATTCATTAGAGAGGCGTAGAGTTAGGGGAGAAATGATAGAGGTGTACAAGTGGGTAAGTGGGATTAACAAGGGTAAAATGGAAGATGTTCTGAAGCTCAGTAATAACGAAATAACTAGAACAAATGGCTTTAAATTAGATAAATTCCGATTCAGAAAGGATATAGGCAAGCACTGGTTTGGTAATAGAGTTGTGGATATGTGGAATAGGCTACCGGGTGCTATAGTAGGATCGGGGACGCTAGGGAGCTTCAAGACGAAGTTGGATAGGCACATGGAAGTGCTGGGATGGGTGTGAAAGGGATCTGCCCTGTATGGGCCAGTCGGCCTCCTGCAGTATCCCACTTTCTTATGTTCTTATGTTAATAGTAGACAGTGTAGGTATACCAACAATGGTAGACAGTGTAGGTAGTATACCAACGATAGTAGACAGTGTAGGTAGTATACCAAGGGTGGGAGGCGGTGCAGGCAAGCCAACGATGGGAGGCGGTGCAGGCCTGCCAACGATGGGAGGCGGTGCAGGCCTGCCAACGATGGGAGGCGGTGCAGGCAAGCCAACGATGGGAGGCGGTGCAGGCCTGCCAACGATGGGAGGCGGTGCAGGCTTGCCAACGATGGGAGGCGGTGCAGGCCTGCCAACGATGGGAGGCGGTGCAGGCCTGCCAACGATGGGAGGCGGTGCAGGCCTGCCAACGATGGGAGGCGGTGCAGGCCTGCCGACAGTGGGAGGCGGTGCAGGCCTGCCGACAGTGGGAGGCGGTGCAGGCCTGCCGATAGTGGGAGGCGGTGGAGATATACCAACAATGGCAGACAGTTACTGGCATTGACCAAGGATGGTTCAGCCGCCCATCAGTGTCATCATAAACTTCAGGTGATTCGAAATTAGATTTAAAATATCACGAGAGAAGTTGTGAGAAAGAAGCTTCCCTTAGACATCATAGAGTCGAAGAGAATATTATCATTGGCTGTGCTAGGTCAGGTTGTAGGTGACCTGACCCCAGAACGTGATGACCTAACCTTAACGACAGCGGGAGTCCTGATTACGCAGTGGATTACGACAGAGGTGGAAAACCTACCTGAGATTAGGCAACGTGACTACAACAGGTGGAGTGATGTGAGTGACTATTATGGGTAAATAATTGATGAATATTATATCATGCTCGTAGCAATATCATGAAGGTCAGGAACTGTTATGCGACAAATAGTGTATTGATGTCCTTTTATCGTCTCTTGTGGTTTGATTTGAAATTGTGCTTTAAGGAAGAGGCGGTGGGGGGAAGGTGGTGGTGGTGGTGATAGTAGTAATAATGGTGATAGTGATGATGATAGTAATAATAGTCGTGATGATAGTAGTAATAGTGGTGATGGTGGTGACGATGATAGTAATAATAGTGGTGATGATAGTAGTAATAGTGGTGATGGTGGTGACGATGATAGTAATAATAGTGGTGATGATAGTAATAGTGGTAGTGATGGTGGTGACGATGATAGTAATAATAGTCGTGATGATAGTAGTAATAGTGGTGATGGTGATGATGATGATATTAATAATAGTAGTAATGGTGTTAGTGGTGATGGTGATGATGATTCTGGTGATGGTGGTGATAATGGTGGTTGATGTATTACATTATATGACATCTTTATTGAGATTATAGTAGGTGCTGCATGTCAGGTCACCATTAACTTGTATCGTATTTTGGGCACCTATTGAGCGTCGCATGTCTGGTCACCATTAACTTGTGGCGCGTATTTCGGGCACCATTAACCGTACCATATTTCTGGCTACTGTGTGTGTGTGTGTGTGTGTGTGTGTTCTTCGTGCTGGTCTTCACTGATCTCAACACCTCTTGGACTCATTTAAATGAAGCTTAGTTGAGTGTGAGAGTAAGTGCTGACTTTAAGCCCTTCACCTGTTCCCCAGCACCTCTCTCTCTCTCTCTCTCTCTCTCTCTCTCTCTCTCTCTCTCTCTCTCTCTCACACAAAACTAGGATATTTAAGTTTCTTCCCCTCCTTCGCGCACTGTTTACAAACACTCATACGTCCCAGCTTCATTTGTTATTACTTTAAACAAATCACGAAGGATGAGGACTCCTTGTAATGTAATAAGCTATAACGGATTGCATAAAGATTATAAGGCGTCCCAGCTTATACTACATGTTGATTAAACACTCATGTTAACCAAAGTTAACCTAATCAAGCCTAACCTAGCCTAACTTAATATAACATAATCTAACCTAATTTAATTTATCCCAACCCTGTTTAACCTAACCTAACCTGAACTAATTTAATCTAATTTAACCTCATCATGCAGCAGGCCTATTGACCCATACTGGGCAGTCCCATTTACACCCATCCCCTATCGTTCATATATCCATCCAACCTATGTTTGAAGCTATCCAGCGTATTCGAGTTAATGATGATGTTTGGTAACTTGTTCCACTCGTCCACTGCTCTATTTCTAAACCAATGTTTTCCTATTTCGCGCCTAAATCTAAATTTGTCTAATATAGAACCATTGTTACGAGTTCGCTCCTGGTTGGATAGTTTGTGTACCTTTGTAATGTCCCCTTTGTTCAGCCCTGACTTCCCTTTATACACCTCGATCATATCGTCCTTCACTCTACGTCTCTCGAGGGAGTGCAGATTAAGATGTTTTAGCCTGTCTCTGTACTGAAGGTTATTTATGCCCGGGATTAGTCTTGTCATTCTCCTCTGAATTTTTTCTAGGTATTCTATATCCATCTGTAGTACGGTGACCAGAACTTAACCTAACCTAACCTAACCTAACACCTCCAGGAAGAATGAGTGCATTTAATCATCAGGTATAATAAGCGGGGGTGCCTAAGCTTCACGTGACCAACAAGGACCGTGCTGTATAAGCTCTCCACTTAAGACTCAGGGAAACAGAGAGGTGGAGAGTCCGACACATCTCAGTAACAGCCTGATGGTTTACGAGGGACGCCTGACCCCAACCTACCAATTTCCTGCCGAGTCCAAGTTCTCAGGCGAGTTATGGTGGGTGAGGGTGACGGGTGTGGGGGGGCGGTGCTGGGGAGGAGGGGGAAAGGATGAGCGAATGGGAGGTGGATGAAGGTAGGTGATGGGTGAGGGTGGTGGATTAGGGTGGTGGGTGGGGATGGAGGTGATGGGTGAGGGTGGGGAGCGGGGAATCTGGTAGGGGATGGCTTAATCAGATTGGGAAACTGATACAGAAGAGAAAGGTGCAGACGGGGGTGAGGGTGTACAGGGTGAGGGGGGAAGGGTGTAGAGGGTGAGGGGGGAAGGGTGTACAGGGTGAGGGGGGAAGGGTGTACAGGGTGAGGAGGGCAGGGTGAGGGGGGAAGGGTGTACAGGGTGAGGGGCAGGGTGAGGGGGGAGGGTGTACAGGGTGAGGAGGGCAGGGTGAGGGGGGAAGGGTGTACAGGGTGAGGAGGGCAGGGTGTACAGGGTGAGGAGGGCAGGGTGAGGGGGGAAGGGTGTACAGGGTGAGGAGGGCAGGGTGAGGGGGGGAAGGGTGTACAGGGTGAGGAGGGCAGGGTGAGGGGGGAAGGGTGTACAGGGTGAGGGGGGAAGGGTGTACAGGGTGAGGGGGGAAGGGTGTACAGGGTGAGGAGGGCAGGGTGTACAGGGTGAGGAGGGCAGGGTGAGGGGGGAAGGGTGTACAGGGTGAGGAGGGCAGGGTGAGGGGGGGAAGGGTGTACAGGGTGAGGAGGGCAGGGTGAGGGGGGAAGGGTGTACAGGGTGAGGAGGGCAGGGTGTACAGGGTGAGGGGGGAAGGGTGTACAGGGTGAGGGGTGAGGGTGTACAGGGTGAGAGGGGAAGGGTGTACAGGGTGAGGGGGGAAGGGTGTACAGGGTGAGGGGGGAAGGGTGTACAGGGTGAGAGGGGAAGGGTGTACAGGGTGAGGGGGGAAGGGTGTACAGGGTGAGAGGGGAAGGGTGTACAGGGTGAGGGGGAAGGGTGTACAGGGTGAGGAGGGCAGGGTGTACAGGGTGAGGGGGGAAGGGTGTACAGGGTGAGGGGTGAGGGTGTACAGGGTGAGAGGGGAAGGGTGTACAGGGTGAGGGGGGAAGGGTGTACAGGGTGAGGGGGGAAGGGTGTACAGGGTGAGAGGGGAAGGGTGTACAGGGTGAGGGGGGAAGAGTGTACAGGGTGAGGGGGGAAGGGTGTACAGGGTGAGAGGGGAAGGGTGTACAGGGTGAGGGGGGAAGGGTGTACAGGGTGAGGAGGGCAGGGTGTACAGGGTGAGGGGGGAAGGGTGTACAGGGTGAGGGTGTACAGGGTGAGGGGGGAAGGGTGTGCAGGGTGAGAGGGGAAGGGTGTACAGGGTGAGGAGGGCAGGGTGTACAGGGTGAGGGTGTACAGGGTGAGGGTGTACAGGGTGTACAGGGTGAGGGGGTGAGGGTGTACAGGGTGAGAGGGGAAGGGTGTACAGGGTGAGGGGGGCAGGGTGTACAGGGTGAGGGGGGAAGGGTGTACAGGGTGAGGGGGGCAGGGTGTACAGGGTGAGGGGGGAAGGGTGTACAGGGTGAGGAGGGCAGGGTGTACAGGGTGAGGGGGGAAGGGTGTACAGGGTGAGGAGGGCAGGGTAAGGGGGGAAGGGTGTACAGGGTGAGGGTGTACAGGGTGAGGGGGAAGGGTGTACAGGGTGAGGAGGGCAGGGTGTACAGGGTGAGGAGGGCAGGGTGTACAGGGTGAGGAGGGCAGGGTGTACAGGGTGAGGGGGCAGGGTGTACAGGGTGAGGAGGGAAGGGTGTACAGGGTGAGGGGGTGAGGGTGTACAGGGTGAGGGGGGAAGGGTGTACAGGGTGAGGGGGGAAGGGTGTACAGGGTGAGAGGGGAAGGGTGTACAGGGTGAGGGGGGGAAGGGTGTACAGGGTGAGGGGGGAAGGGTGTGCAGGGTGAGAGGGGAAGGGTGTACAGGGTGAGGGGGGGAAGGGTGTACAGGGTGAGGGGGGAAGGGTGTACAGGGTGAGGGGGGAAGGGTGTACAGGGTGAGGGGGGAAGGGTGTACAGGGTGAGGGGGGAAGGGTGTACAGGGTGAGGGTGTACAGGGTGAGGGTGTACAGGGTGAGGGGGGAAGGGTGTACAGGGTGAGGAGTACAGGGTGTACAGGGTGAGGAGGGAAGGGTGTGCAGGGTGAGGAGGGCAGGGTGTACAGGGTGAGGAGGGAAGGGTGTACAGGGTGAGGGGGGAAGGGTGTACAGGGTAAGGGGGGCAGGGTGTACAGGGTGAGGAGGGCAGGGTGTACAGGGTGAGGAGGGAAGGGTGTACAGGGTGAGGAGGGAAGGGTGTACAGGGTGAGGGGGGAAGGGTGTACAGGGTGAGGGGGGAAGGGTGTACAGGGTGAGGAGGGAAGGGTGTACAGGGTGAGGAGGGCAGGGTGTATAGGGTGAGGAGGGCAGGGTGTACAGGGTGAGGAGGGCAGGGTGTACAGGGTGTACAGGGTGTGGAGGGCAGGGTGAGGAGGGAAGGGTGTACAGGGTGAGGAGGGCAGGGTGTACAGGGTGAGGAGGGCAGGGTGTACAGGGTGAGGGAGGGAAGGGTGTACAGGGTGAGGGGGGAAGGGTGTACAGGGTGAGGGGGGAAGGGTGTACAGGGTGAGGAGGGCAGGGTGTACAGGGTGAGGGGGGAAGGGTGTACAGGGTGAGGAGGGCAGGGTGTACAGGGTGAGGAGGGCAGGGTGTACAGGGTGAGGAGGGCAGGGTGTACAGGGTGAGAGGGGAAGGGTGTACAGGGTGAGGAGGGCAGGGTGTGCAGGGTGAGGAGGGCAGGGTGTACAGGGTGAGGAGGGCAGGGTGTACAGGGTGAGGGGGGCAGGGTGTACAGGGTGAGGAGGGCAGGGTGTACAGGGTGAGGAGGGCAGGGTGTACAGGGTGAGGAGGGAAGGGTGTGCAGGGTGAGGAGAGCAGGGTGTGCAGGGTGTGCAGGGTGAGGAGGGCAGGGTGTGCAGGGTGAGGAGGGCAGGGTGTACAGGGTGAGGAGGGCAGGGTGTGCAGGGTGAGGAGGGCAGGGTGTGCAGGGTGAGGAGGGCAGGGTGTGCAGGGTGAGGAGGGCAGGGTGTACAGGGTGAGGAGGGCAGGGTGTGCAGGGTGAGGAGGGAAGGGTGTGCAGGGTGAGGAGGGCAGGGTGTGCAGGGTGAGGAGGGCAGGGTGTGCAGGGTGAGGAGGGCAGGGTGTGCAGGGTGAGGAGGGCAGGGTGTACAGGGTGATGAGGGCAGGGTGTACAGGGTGAGGAGGGCAGGGTGTACAGGGTGATGAGGGCAGGGTGTGCAGGGTGAGGAGGGAAGGGTGTGCAGGGTAAGGAGGGCAGGGTGTACAGGGTGAGGAGGGCAGGGTGTGCAGGGTGAGGAGGGCAGGGTGTTCAGGGTGAGGAGGGCAGGGTGTACAGGGTGAGGAGGGCAGGGTGTGCAGGGTGAGGAGGGCAGGGTGTGCAGGGCAGGGTGTACAGGGTGAGGAGGGCAGGGTGTGCAGGGTGAGGAGGGCAGGGTGTACAGGGTGAGGAGGGGAGGGTGTGCAGGGTGAGGAGGGCAGGGTGTACAGGGTGAGGAGGGCAGGGTGTACAGGGTGAGGAGGGCAGGGTGTGCAGGGTGAGGAGGGCAGGGTGTGCAGGGTGAGGAGGGCAGGGTGTGCAGGGAGACGAGGGCAGGGTGTGCAGGGTGAGGAGGGCAGGGTGTACAGGGTGAGGAGGGCAGGGTGTGCAGGGTGAGGAGGGAAGGGTGTACAGGGTGAGGAGGGCAGGGTGATGAGGGCAGGGTGTACAGGGTGAGGAGTGAAGGGTGTGCAGGGTGAGGAGGGCAGGGTGTGCAGGGTGAGGAGGGCAGGGTGTGCAGGGTGAGGAGGGCAGGGTGTACAGGGTGAGGAGGGCAGGGTGTACAGGGTGAGGAGGGCAGGGTGTACAGGGTGAGGGGGGAAGGGTGTACAGGGTGAGGAGGGCAGGGTGTACAGGGTGAGGAGGGAAGGGTGTACAGGGTGAGAGGGGAAGGGTGTACAGGGTGAGGAGGGCAGGGTGTACAGGGTGAGGAGGGTAGGATGTACAGGGTGAGGGGGGAAGGGTGTACAGGGTGAGGAGGGCAGGGTGTACAGGGTGAGGAGGGCAGGGTGTACAGGGTGAGGAGGGCAGGGTGTACAGGGTGAGGGGGAAGGGTGTACAGGGTGAGGAGGGCAGGGTGTACAGGGTGAGGGGGACAGGGTGAGGGGGGAAGGGTGTACAGGGTGAGGAGGGCAGGGTGAGGGGGGGAAGGGTGTACAGGGTGAGGAGGGCAGGGTGAGGGGGGAAGGGTGTACAGGGTGAGGAGGGCAGGGTGTACAGGGTGAGGGGGGAAGGGTGTACAGGGTGAGGGGTGAGGGTGTACAGGGTGAGAGGGGAAGGGTGTACAGGGTGAGGGGGGAAGGGTGTACAGGGTGAGGGGGGAAGGGTGTACAGGGTGAGAGGGGAAGGGTGTACAGGGTGAGGGGGGAAGGGTGTACAGGGTGAGGGGGGAAGGGTGTACAGGGTGAGAGGGGAAGGGTGTACAGGGTGAGGGGGGAAGGGTGTACAGGGTGAGGAGGGCAGGGTGTACAGGGTGAGGGGGGAAGGGTGTACAGGGTGAGGGTGTACAGGGTGAGGGGGGAAGGGTGTACAGGGTGAGGGGGGAAGGGTGTGCAGGGTGAGAGGGGAAGGGTGTACAGGGTGAGGAGGGCAGGGTGTACAGGGTGAGGGTGTACAGGGTGAGGGGGGAAGGGTGTACAGGGTGAGGAGGGCAGGGTGTACAGGGTGAGGGGGGAAGGGTGTACAGGGTGAGGGGGAGGGTGTACAGGGTGAGGGGGGAAGGGTGTACAGGGTGAGGGGGGCAGGGTGTACAGGGTGAGGGGGGAAGGGTGTACAGGGTGAGGGGGGAAGGGTGTACAGGGTGAGGAGGGAAGGGTGTACAGGGTGTGGGGGGAAGGGTGTACAGGGTGAGGCGGGAAGGGTGTACAGGGTGAGGAGGGCAGGGTGTACAGGGTGAGGGGGAAGGGTGTACAGGGTGAGGGGGGGAAGGGTGTACAGGGTGAGGGGGGAAGGGTGTACAGGGTGAGGGGGGAAGGGTGTACAGGGTGAGGGGGGAAGGGTGTACAGGGTGAGAGGGGAAGGGTGTACAGGGTGAGGGGGGAAGGGTGTACAGGGTGAGGAGGGCAGGGTAAGGGGGGAAGGGTGTACAGGGTGAGGGTGTACAGGGTGAGGGGGGAAGGGTGTACAGGGTGAGGAGGGCAGGGTGTACAGGGTGAGGAGGGCAGGGTGTACAGGGTGAGGGGGGAAGGGTGTACAGGGTGAGAGGGGAAGGGTGTACAGGGTGAGGGGGGAAGGGTGTACAGGGTGAGGGGGGAAGGGTGTACAGGGTGAGGGGGCAGGGTGTACAGGGTGAGGAGGGAAGGGTGTACAGGGTGAGGGGGTGAGGGTGTACAGGGTGAGGGGGGAAGGGTGTACAGGGTGAGGAGGGAAGGGTGTACAGGGTGAGGAGGGCAGGGTGAGGGGGGAAGGGTGTACAGGGTGAGAGGGGAAGGGTGTACAGGGTGAGGGGGGAAGGGTGTACAGGGTGAGGGGGGAAGGGTGTGCAGGGTGAGAGGGGAAGGGTGTACAGGGTGAGGGGGGAAGGGTGTACAGGGTGAGGGGGGAAGGGTGTACAGGGTGAGGGGGGAAGGGTGTACAGGGTGAGGGGGGAAGGGTGTACAGGGTGAGGGTGTACAGGGTGAGGGGGGAAGGGTGTACAGGGTGAGGAGGGAAGGGTGTACAGGGTGAGGGGGGAAGGGTGTACAGGGTGAGGAGGGCAGGGTGTACAGGGTGTACAGGGTGAGGAGGGAAGGGTGTACAGGGTGAGGAGGGAAGGGTGTACAGGGTGAGGGGGAAGGGTGTACAGGGTGAGGGGGGCAGGGTGTACAGGGTGAGGAGGGCAGGGTGTACAGGGTGAGGAGGGAAGGGTGTACAGGGTGAGGAGGGAAGGGTGTACAGGGTGAGGGGGGAAGGGTGTACAGGGTGAGGGGGGAAGGGTGTACAGGGTGAGGAGGGCAGGGTGTATAGGGTGAGGAGGGCAGGGTGTACAGGGTGAGGAGGGCAGGGTGTACAGGGTGTACAGGGTGTGGAGGGCAGGGTGAGGAGGGAAGGGTGTACAGGGTGAGGAGGGCAGGGTGTACAGGGTGAGGAGGGCAGGGTGTACAGGGTGAGGGGGGAAGGGTGTACAGGGTGAGGGAGGGAAGGGTGTACAGGGTGAGGGGGGAAGGGTGTACAGGGTGAGGGGGGAAGGGTGTACAGGGTGAGGAGGGCAGGGTGTACAGGGTGAGGGGGGAAGGGTGTACAGGGTGAAGAGGGCAGGGTGTACAGGGTGAGGAGGGCAGGGTGTACAGGGTGAGAGGGGAAGGGTGTGCAGGGTGAGGAGGGCAGGGTGTACAGGGTGAGGAGGGCAGGGTGTACAGGGTGAGGGGGGAAGGGTGTACAGGGTGAGGAGGGCAGGGTGTACAGGGTGAGGAGGGCAGGGTGTACAGGGTGAGGAGGGCAGGGTGTACAGGGTAAGGAGGGAAGGGTGTGCAGGGTGAGGAGAGCAGGGTGTGCAGGGTGTGCAGGGTGAGGAGGGCAGGGTGTGCAGGGTGAGGAGGGCAGGGTGTACAGGGTGAGGAGGGCAGGGTGTGCAGGGTGAGGAGGGCAGGGTGTGCAGGGTGAGGAGGGCAAGGTGTGCAGGGTGAGGAGGGCAGGGTGTACAGGGTGAGGAGGGCAGGGTGTGCAGGGTGAGGAGGGATGGGTGTGCAGGGTGAGGAGGGCAGGGTGTACAGGGTGAGGAGGGCAGGGTGTGCAGGGTGAGGAGAGCAGGATGTGCAGGGTGAGGAGGGCAGGGTGTTCAGGGTGAGGGGGGCAGGGTGTACAGGGTGATGAGGGCAGGGTGTACAGGGTGAGGAGGGCAGGGTGTACAGGGTGATGAGGGCAGGGTGTGCAGGGTGAGGAGGGAAGGGTGTGCAGGGTAAGGAGGGCAGGGTGTACAGGGTGAGGAGGGCAGGGTGTGCAGGGTGAGGAGGGCAGGGTGTTCAGGGTAAGGAGGGCAGGGTGTACAGGGTGAGGAGGGCAGGGTGTGCAGGGTGAGGAGGGCAGGGTGTGCAGGGCAGGGTGTACAGGGTGAGGAGGGCAGGGTGTGCAGGGTGAGGAGGGCAGGGTGTACAGGGTGAGGAGGGCAGGGTGTGCAGGGTGAGGAGGGCAGGATGTACAGGGTGAGGAGGGCAGGGTGTGCAGGGTGAGGAGGGCAGGGTGTACAGGGTGAGGAGGGCAGGGTGTGCAGGGTGAGGAGGGCAGGGTGTGCAGGGTGAGGAGGGCAGGGTGTACAGGGTGAGGAGGGCAGGGTGTGCAGGGTGAGGAGGGAAGGGTGTACAGGGTGAGGAGGGCAGGGTGATGAGGGCAGGGTGTACAGGGTGAGGAGTGAAGGGTGTGCAGGGTGAGGAGGGCAGGGTGTACAGGGTGAGGAGGGCAGGGTGTGCAGGGTGAGGAGGGCAGGGTGTGCAGGGTGAGGAGGGCAGGGTGTACAGGGTGAGGAGGGCAGGGTGTACAGGGTGAGGAGGGCAGGGTGTGTAGGGCAGGGTGTACAGGGTGAGGAGGGCAGGGTGTACAGGGTGAGGAGGGAAGGGTGTACAGGGTGAGGAGGGCAGGGTGTACAGGGTGAGGGGGAAGGGTGTACAGGGTGAGGAGGGCAGGGTGTACAGGGTGAGGAGGGAAGGGTGTACAGGGTGAGAGGGGAAGGGTGTACAGGGTGAGGAGGGCAGGGTGTGCAGGGTGAGGAGGGCAGGGTGTACAGGGTGAGGAGGGCAGGGTGTACAGGGTGAGGGGGAAGGGTGTACAGGGTGAGGAGGGCAGGGTGTACAGGGTGAGGAGGGCAGGGTGTACAGGGTGAGGAGGGAAGGGTGTGCAGGGTGAGGAGAGCAGGGTGTGCAGGGTGTGCAGGGTGAGGAGGGCAGGGTGTGCAGGGTGAGGAGGGCAGGGTGTACAGGGTGAGGAGGGCAGGGTGTGCAGGGTGAGGAGGGCAGGGTGTGCAGGGTGAGGAGGGCAGGGTGTGCAGGGTGAGGAGGGCAGGGTGTACAGGGTGAGGAGGGCAGGGTGTGCAGGGTGAGGAGGGAAGGGTGTGCAGGGTGAGGAGGGCAGGGTGTACAGGGTGAGGAGGGCAGGGTGTGCAGGGTGAGGAGGGCAGGGTGTGCAGGGTGAGGAGGGCAGGGTGTACAGGGTGATGAGGGCAGGGTGTACAGGGTGAGGAGGGCAGGGTGTACAGGGTGATGAGGGCAGGGTGTGCAGGGTGAGGAGGGAAGGGTGTGCAGGGTAAGGAGGGCAGGGTGTACAGGGTGAGGAGGGCAGGGTGTGCAGGGTGAGGAGGGCAGGGTGTTCAGGGTGAGGAGGGCAGGGTGTACAGGGTGAGGAGGGCAGGGTGTGCAGGGTGAGGAGGGCAGGGTGTGCAGGGCAGGGTGTACAGGGTGAGGAGGGCAGGGTGTGCAGGGTGAGGAGGGCAGGGTGTACAGGGTGAGGAGGGCAGGGTGTGCAGGGTGAGGAGGGCAGGGTGTACAGGGTGAGGAGGGCAGGGTGTACAGGGTGAGGAGGGCAGGGTGTGCAGGGTGAGGAGGGCAGGGTATGCAGGGTGAGGAGGGCAGGGTGTGCAGGGAGAGGAGGGCAGGGTGTGCAGGGTGAGGAGGGCAGGGTGTACAGGGTGAGGAGGGCAGGGTGTACAGGGTGAGGAGGGCAGGGTGATGAGGGCAGGGTGTACAGGGTGAGGAGTGAAGGGTGTGCAGGGTGAGGAGGGCAGGGTGTACAGGGTGAGGAGGGCAGGGTGTGCAGGGTGAGGAGGGCAGGGTGTGCAGGGTGAGGAGGGCAGGGTGTACAGGGTGAGGAGGGCAGGGTGTACAGGGTGAGGAGGGCAGGGTGTACAGGGTGAGGAGGGCAGGGTGTACAGGGTGAGGAGGGAAGGGTGTACAGGGTGAGGGGGGAAGGGTGTTCAGGGTGAGGAGGGCAGGGTGTACAGGGTGAGGAGGGAAGGGTGTACAGGGTGAGAGGGGAAGGGTGTACAGGGTGAGGAGGGCAGGGTGTACAGGGTGAGGAGGGTAGGATGTACAGGGTGAGGGGGGAAGGGTGTACAGGGTGAGGAGGGCAGGGTGTACAGGGTGAGGAGGGCAGGGTGTACAGAGTGAGGGGGAAGGGTGTACAGGGTGAGGAGGGCAGGGTGTACAGGGTGAGGGGGACAGGGTGAGGGGGGAGGGGTGTACAGGGTGAGGAGGGCAGGGTGTACAGGGTGAGGAGGGCAGGGTGAGGGGGGAAGGGTGTACAGGGTGAGGAGGGCAGGGTGAGGGGGGGAAGGGTGTACAGGGTGAGGAGGGCAGGGTGAGGGGGGAAGGGTGTACAGGGTGAGGAGGGCAGGGTGTACAGGGTGAGGGGGGAAGGGTGTACAGGGTGAGGGGTGAGGGTGTACAGGGTGAGAGGGGAAGGGTGTACAGGGTGAGGGGGGAAGGGTGTACAGGGTGAGGGGGGAAGGGTGTACAGGGTGAGAGGGGAAGGGTGTACAGGGTGAGGGGGGAAGGGTGTACAGGGTGAGGGGGGAAGGGTGTACAGGGTGAGAGGGGAAGGGTGTACAGGGTGAGGGGGAAGGGTGTACAGGGTGAGGAGGGCAGGGTGTACAGGGTGAGGGGGGAAGGGTGTACAGGGTGAGGGTGTACAGGGTGAGGGGGGAAGGGTGTACAGGGTGAGGGGGGAAGGGTGTGCAGGGTGAGAGGGGAAGGGTGTACAGGGTGAGGAGGGCAGGGTGTACAGGGTGAGGGTGTACAGGGTGAGGGGGAAGGGTGTACAGGGTGAGGAGGGCAGGGTGTACAGGGTGAGGGGGGAAGGGTGTACAGGGTGAGGGGGTGAGGGTGTACAGGGTGAGAGGGGAAGGGTGTACAGGGTGAGGGGGAAGGGTGTACAGGGTGAGGGGGGCAGGGTGTACAGGGTGAGGGGGGAAGGGTGTACAGGGTGAGGGGGGAAGGGTGTACAGGGTGAGGAGGGAAGGGTGTACAGGGTGAGGGGGGAAGGGTGTACAGGGTGAGGGGGGAAGGGTGTACAGGGTGAGGAGGGCAGGGTGTACAGGGTGAGGAGGGAAGGGTGTGCAGGGTGAGGGGGGAAGGGTGTACAGGGTGAGGGGGGAAGGGTGTACAGGGTGAGGGGGGAAGGGTGTACAGGGTGAGAGGGGAAGGGTGTACAGGGTGAGGGGGGAAGGGTGTACAGGGTGAGGAGGGCAGGGTAAGGGGGGAAGGGTGTACAGGGTGAGGGTGTACAGGGTGAGGGGGGAAGGGTGTACAGGGTGAGGAGGGTAGGGTGTACAGGGTGAGGAGGGCAGGGTGTACAGGGTGAGGGGGGAAGGGTGTACAGGGTGAGAGGGGAAGGGTGTACAGGGTGAGGGGGGAAGGGTGTACAGGGTGAGGGGGGAAGGGTGTACAGGGTGAGGGGGGCAGGGTGTACAGGGTGAGGAGGGAAGGGTGTACAGGGTGAGGGGGTGAGGGTGTACAGGGTGAGGGGGGAAGGGTGTACAGGGTGAGGAGGGAAGGGTGTACAGGGTGAGGAGGGCAGGGTGAGGGGGGGAAGGGTGTACAGGGTGAGGGGGGAAGGGTGTACAGGGTGAGGGGGAAGGGTGTACAGGGTGAGGAGGGACGGGTGTACTGGGTGAGGGGGGAAGGGTGAACAGGGTGAGGGGGGAAGGGTGTGCAGGGTGAGGGGGAAGGGTGTACAGGGTGAGGGGGGAAGGGTGTACAGGGTGAGGGGGGAAGGGTGTACAGGGTGAGGGTGTACAGGGTGAGGGGGGAAGGGTGTACAGGGTGAGGAGGGAAGGGTGTACAGGGTGAGGGGGGAAGGGTGTACAGGGTGAGGAGGGCAGGGTGTACAGGGTGTACAGGGTGAGGAGGGAAGGGTGTGCAGGGTGAGGAGGGCAGGGTGTACAGGGTGAGGAGGGAAGGGTGTACAGGGTAAGGGGGGCAGGGTGTACAGGGTGAGGAGGGAAGGGTGTACAGGGTGAGGAGGGAAGGGTGTACAGGGTGAGGGGGGAAGGGTGTACAGGGTGAGGGGGGAAGGGTGTACAGGGTGAGGAGGGAAGGGTGTACAGGGTGAGGAGGGCAGGGTGTACAGGGTGAGGAGGGCAGGGTGTACAGGGTGTGGAGGGCAGGGTGAGGAGGGAAGGGTGTCCAGGGTGAGGAGGGCAGGGTGTGCAGGGTGAGGAGGGCAGGGTGTACAGGGTGAGGGGGGAAGGGTGTACAGGGTGAGGGAGGGAAGGGTTTACAGGGTGAGGGGGGAAGGGTGTACAGGGTGAGGGGGGAAGGGTGTACAGGGTGAGGAGGGCAGGGTGAGGGGGGAAGGGTGTACAGGGTGAGGAGGGCAGGGTGTACAGGGTGAAGAGGGCAGGGTGTACAGGGTGAGGAGGGCAGGGTGTACAGGGTGAGAGGGGAAGGGTGTACAGGGTGAGGAGGGCAGGGTGTGCAGGGTGAGGAGGGCAGGGTGTACAGGGTGAGGAGGGCAGGGTGTACAGGGTGAGGGGGGAAGGGTGTACAGGGTGTACAGGGTGAGGAGGGCAGGGTGTACAGGGTGAGGAGGGCAGGGTGTACAGGGTGAGGAGGGAAGGGTGTGCAGGGTGAGGAGAGCAGGGTGTGCAGGGTGTGCAGGGTGAGGAGGGCAGGGTGTGCAGGGTGAGGTGGGCAGGGTGTACAGGGTGAGGAGGGCAGGGTGTGCAGGGTGAGGAGGGCAGGGTGTGCAGGGTGAGGAGGGCAAGGTGTGCAGGGTGAGGAGGGCAGGGTGTACAGGGTGAGGAGGGCAGGGTGTGCAGGGTGAGGAGGGAAGGGTGTGCAGGGTGAGGAGGGCAGGGTGTACAGGGTGAGGAGGGCAGGGTGTGCAGGGTGAGGAGAGCAGGATGTGCAGGGTGAGGAGGGCAGGGTGTTCAGGGTGAGGAGGGCAGGGTGTACAGGGTGATGAGGGCAGGGTGTACAGGGTGAGGAGGGCAGGGTGTACAGGGTGATGAGGGCAGGGTGTGCAGGGTGAGGAGGGAAGGGTGTGCAGGGTAAGGAGGGCAGGGTGTACAGGGTGAGGAGGGCAGGGTGTGCAGGGTGAGGAGGGCAGGGTGTTCAGGGTAAGGAGGGCAGGGTGTACAGGGTGAGGAGGGCAGGGTGTGCAGGGTGAGGAGGGCAGGGTGTGCAGGGCAGGGTGTACAGGGTGAGGAGGGCAGGGTGTGCAGGGTGAGGAGGGCAGGGTGTACAGGGTGAGGAGGGCAGGGTGTGCAGGGTGAGGAGGGCAGGGTGTACAGGGTGAGGAGGGCAGGGTGTGCAGGGTGAGGAGGGCAGGGTGTACAGGGTGAGGAGGGCAGGGTGTGCAGGGTGAGGAGGGCAGGGTGTGCAGGGTGAGGAGGGCAGGGTGTACAGGGTGAGGAGGGAAGGGTGTACAGGGTGAGGAGGGCAGGGTGATGAGGGCAGGGTGTACAGGGTGAGGAGTGAAGGGTGTGCAGGGTGAGGAGGGCAGGGTGTGCAGGGTGAGGAGGGCAGGGTGTGCAGGGTGAGGAGGGCAGGGTGTACAGGGTGAGGAGGGCAGGGTGTACAGGGTGAGGAGGGCAGGGTGTGCAGGGCAGGGTGTACAGGGTGAGGAGGGCAGGGTGTACAGGGTGAGGAGGGAAGGGTGTACAGGGTGAGGAGGGCAGGGTGTACAGGGTGAGGGGGAAGGGTGTACAGGGTGAGGAGGGCAGGGTGTACAGGGTGAGGAGGGAAGGGTGTACAGGGTGAGAGGGGAAGGGTGTACAGGGTGAGGAGGGCAGGGTGTACAGGGTGAGGAGGGCAGGGTGTACAGGGTGAGGGGGAAGGGTGTACAGGGTGAGGAGGGCAGGGTGTACAGGGTGAGGGGGGCAGGGTGTACAGGGTGAGGGGGGAAGGGTGTACAGGGTGAGGGGGGAAGGGTGTACAGGGCAGGGTGTACAGGGTGAGGAGGGAAGGGTGTGCAGGGTGAGGAGGGAAAGGTGTACAGGGTGAGGAGGGAAGGGTGTGTAGGGTGAGGAGGGCAGGGTGTACAGGGTGAGGAGGGAAGGGTGTACAGGGTGAGGAGGGCAGGGTGAGGAGGGCAGGGTGAGGGCAGGGTGAGGAGGGCAGGGTGTACAGGGTGAGGAGGGCAGGGTGAGGAGGGCAGGGTGTACAGGGTGAGGAGGGCAGGGTGAGGAGGGCAGGGTGTACAGGGTGAGGAGGGCAGCGTGTATAGGGTGAGGAGGGCAGGGTGTACAGGGTGAGGAGGGCAGGGTGTGCAGGGTGAGGAGGGCAGGGTGTACAGGGTGAGGAGGGCAGGGTGTACAGGGTGAGGAGGGCAGGGTGTGCAGGGTGAGGAGGGCAGTGTGTGCAGGGTGAGGAGGGAAGGGTGTACAGGGTGAGGAGGGCAGGGTGTACAGGGTGAGGAGGGCAGGGTGTACAGGGTGAGGAGGGAAGGGTGTACAGGGTGAGGAGGGCAGGGTGTACAGGGTGAGGAGGGCAGAGTGTACAGGGTGAGGAGGGCAGGGTGTACAGGGTGAGGAGGGCAGGGTGTGCAGGGTGAGGAGGGCAGGGTGTGCAGGGTGAGGAGGGCAGGGTGTACAGGGTGTGGAGGGCAGGGTGTACAGGGTGAGGAGGGCAGGGTGTACAGGGTGAGGAGGGCAGGGTGTGCAGGGTGAGGAGGGCAGGGTGTACAGGGTGAGGAGGGCAGGGTGTACAGGGTGAGGAGGGCAGGGTGTGCAGGGCAGGGTGTACAGGGTGAGGAGGGAAGGGTGTACAGGGTGAGGAGGGCAGGGTGTACAGGGTGAGGGGGGAAGGGTGTACAGGGTGAGGAGGGAAGGGTGTACAGGGTGAGGAGGGAAGGGTGTACAGGGTGAGGATGGCAGGGTGTACAGGGTGAGGGGGGAAGGGTGAGAGGGGAAGGGTGTACAGGGTGAGGAGGGAAGGGTGTACAGGGTGAGAGGGGAAGGGTGTACAGGGTGAGGAGGGCAGGGTGTACAGGGTGAGGAGGGTAGGGTGTACAGGGTGAGGGGGGAAGGGTGTACAGGGTGAGGAGGGCAGGGTGTACAGGGTGAGGAGGGCAGGGTGTACAGGGTGAGGAGGGCAGGGTGTACAGGGTGAGGAGGGCAGGGTGTACAGGGTGAGGGGGGCAGGGTGTACAGGGTGAGGAGGGCAGGGTGTACAGGGTGAGGGGGGCAGGGTGTACAGGGTGGGGAGGGCAGGGTGTACAGGGTGAGGAGGGCAGGGTGTACAGGGTGAGGAGGGAAAGGTGTACAGGGTGAGGAGGGAAGGGTGTGTAGGGTGAGGAGGGCAGGGTGTACAGGGTGAGGAGGGAAGGGTGTACAGGGTGAGGAGGGCAGGGTGTACAGGGTGAGGAGGGTAGGGTGTACAGGGTGAGGAGGGCAGGGTGTGCAGGGTGAGGAGGGCAGGGTGAGGAGGGTGAGGAGGGCAGGGTGTACAGGGTGAGGAGGGCAGGGTGAGGAGGGCAGGGTGTGCAGGGTGAGGAGGGCAGGGTGTACAGGGTGAGGAGGGCAGCGTGTATAGGGTGAGGAGGGCAGGGTGTACAGGGTGAGGAGGGCAGGCTGTGCAGGGTGAGGAGGGCAGGGTGTACAGGGTGAGGAGGGCAGGGTGTGCAGGGTGAGGAGGGAAGGGTGTACAGGGTGAGGAGGGCAGGGTGTACAGGGTGAGGAGGGCAGGGTGTACAGGGTGAGGAGGGAAGGGTGTACAGGGTGAGGAGGGCAGGGTGTACAGGGTGAGGAGGGCAGGGTGTACAGGGTGAGGAGGGCAGAGTGTACAGGGTGAGGAGGGCAGGGTGTGCAGGGTGAGGAGGGCAGGGTGTACAGGGTGAGGAGAGGAGGGTGAGGAGTGCAGGGTGTACAGGGTGAGGAGGGCAGGGTGTACAGGGTGAGGAGGGCAGGGTGTGCAGGGCAGGGTGTACAGGGTGAGGAGGGCAGGGTGTACAGGGTGAGGAGGGCAGGGTGTACAGGATGAGGAGGGCAGGGTGTACAGGGTCAGGAGGGCAGGGTGTACAGGGTGAGGAGGTAGGGGTGTACAGGGTGAGGAGGGCAGGGTGTATAGGGTGAGGAGGGCAGTGTGAGGAGGGAAGGGTGTACAGGTTGAGGAGTGAAGGGTGTGCAGGGTGAGGAGGGAAGGGTGTACAGGGTGAGGAGGGCAGGGTGTACAGGGTGAGGAGGGAAGGGTGTACAGGGTGAGGAGGGCAGGGTGTACAGGGTGAGGAGGGAAGGGTGTACAGGGTGAGGAGGGCAGGGTGTACAGGGTGAGGAGGGAAGGGTGTTCAGGGTGAGGAGGGAAGGGTGTACAGGGTGAGGAGGGAAGGGTGTACAGGGTGAGGAGGGCAGGGTGTACATGGTGAGGAGGGCAGGGTGTACAGGGTGAGGAGGGCAGGGTGTACAGGGTGAGGAGGGCAGGGTGTACAGGGTGAGGAGGGCAGGGTGTACAGGGTGAGGAGGGAAGGGTGTACAGGGTGAGGAGGGCAGGGTGTACAGGGTGAGGAGGGCAGGGTGTGCAGGGTGAGGAGGGCAGGGTGTGCAGGGTGAGGAGGGCAGGGTGTACAGGGTGAGGAGGGCAGGGTGTACAGGGTGAGGAGGGCAGGGTGTACAGGGTGAGGAGGGAAGGGTGTACAGGGTGAGGAGGGCAGGGTGTACAGGGTGAGGAGGGCAGGGTGTACAGGGTGAGGAGGGCAGGGTGTACAGGGTGAGGAGGGCAGGGTGTGCAGGGTGAGGAGGGCAGGGTGTACAGGGTGAGGAGAGGAGGGTGAGGAGTGCAGGGTGTACAGGGTGAGGAGGGCAGGGTGTACAGGGTGAGGAGGGCAGGGTGTGCAGGGCAGGGTGTGCAGGGTGAGGAGGGCAGGGTGTACAGGGTGAGGAGGGCAGGGTGTACAGGATGAGGAGGGCAGGGTGTATAGGGTCAGGAGGGCAGGGTGTACAGGGTGAGGAGGTAAGGGTGTACAGGGTGAGGAGGGCAGGGTGTATAGGGTGAGGAGGGCAGTGTGAGGAGGGAAGGGTGTACAGGTTGAGGAGTGAAGGGTGTGCAGGGTGAGGAGGGAAGGGTGTACAGGGTGAGGAGGGCAGGGTGTACAGGGTGAGGAGGGAAGGGTGTACAGGGTGAGGAGGGAAGGGTGTACAGGGTGAGGAGGGCAGGGTGTACAGGGTGAGGAGGGAAGGGTGTACAGGGTGAGGAGGGCAGGGTGTACAGGGTGAGGAGGGCAGGGTGTACAGGGTGAGGAGGGCAGGGTGAGGAGGGAAGGGTGTTCAGGGTGAGGAGGGAAGGGTGTACAGGGTGAGGAGGGAAGGGTGTACAGGGTGAGGAGGGCAGGGTGTACAGGGTGAGGAGGGCAGGGTGTACAGGGTGAGGAGGGAAGGGTGTACAGGGTGAGGAGGGCAGGGTGTACAGGGTGAGGAGGGAAGGGTGTACAGGGTGAGGAGGGCAGGGTGTACACGGTGAGGAGGGCAGGGTGTACAGGGTGAGGAGGGCAGGGTGTACAGGGTGAGGAGGGCAGGGTGTACAGGATGAGGAGGGAAGGGTGTGCAGGGTGAGGAGGGAAGGGTGTGCAGGGTGAGGAGGGAAGGGTGTACAGGGTGAGGAGGGCAGGGTGTACAGGGTGAGGAGGGCAGGGTGTACAGGGTGAGGAGGGAACGGTGTTCAGGGTGAGGAGCGAAGGGTGTGCAGGGTGTTATGGGGAGGGCAGGGGAAAGGGCTGGCCCTGTGGTAGGAATTTTAGATGGGAGAAGAGGCAGGATATGGGCAAGAATTGGTGCAGGGTCAGGAGCTGTAATTAAGGCAGGAGTTATAGATAGGGGCAATGTCTGGGGCAGGGGGAACAGCTGTAGTTAGAGACAAGAATTGGGACAGAAACAGGAACAAGAGGGGGTATTTGGGGGGTGGGGGGGGGCACTCTCTCTCCTCTGCTCCGCCAGGGTTCACAGCATCACGCCAGTATTGTTACCACTCCCCCCTAATAACTTGTGAGACAACGCGGATAAATTCCAGGAGTGCCGCCGCGCCATTCTCGCCAGTATTGATAACACAGGTCAGAGAACACCAAACAATATCTCTTTCTCTTATTTCCAGTTTTCGATTTTTCTTTGTTTGATGCTTTTATTTGATTGGTTATTTCCTCGACGTCTATAGCTGTAGTATAGAGTTAGCGTGATTATGTGTGTAGGGCTGTAATTCGGTAAGTTAGTTGGGGTTTTCCTATTGTGTGACGTAGTTAGGAATATGATTTTGTTGTAATGTTGAAATTTAATTAGGATTTGTTATTATGCGTTGTATTTAGGGAAGGGATATTGTTTTAATTTGACATCCAAACGAATTTTGTATAATGTGTCGTAGTTAGAAATGTATGTTATGTTACATTCATATTGTTTTTTTGTGTCGTATTTAGAAATGGTATTTTGATATAGTGTTGTATCTAAACTAATTTGTTTACTGAATCCTGGTCAGGAAAGGAATTTTATTATAATATTACATCTAAATTTGGAGTTTTTGATGTTCAGATTAGTTAGTAATGTGCTTTTGTCATTTACATCTAAACTGTGTCGTCTTGGAAGGCGTCTGGTCAGCAACTAGTCAATATCTGAGGACCACATGCTGAAAAATAAACATTATAAATACTCTCTGTGTTATCCTCGGTAAATGTTTATATATATACAGTAAACTTGTGTTGTATGAATCTTTACTACAAAAATCAAATCAGATCAAATCCAGCATGGTTCTTTAAATTCAAATGAAATGAAATCAAATCAAATCCGGCCTGGCGTGAGGACATGACCCACATGTAAACAAATACTCGATATTATCCGGGAGCGTCACTAGGTAAAACACATCAGCGTAAGTGTACAGAGGAACAAGAATACGGAGCCTTGAACCACAAAGAGAGCGTCACTGTTACTCAGCAGGCGGGTTTAAGGTTCGTCTGGCGGGTGAAAGAACACTAAGGAGATGCTGGTTACTCGTGCTGGTATAGTTTTTATAATATGAGTCTTATGCATACAGTGTCACTCACCTAACCTAACCTAACCCTCTCCAGGTAGCATTCGGGTGTTTAATCATCAGGTGAAATAAGGTGTGGGTGTGCTAATCTTCAGGTGAGCCATGGCTTTGTTGTGCTGCCAGACGTGATGTGTTTAGGTCGGGGCGGCTGCCAGTGTTACGGTGATGGGTGGTAGGAGGAGTTGGTGTGGTGGGCGGCAGGAACGGGTGGAATAATGGGCAGGAGGATGAGGTGGAATAGTGGATAGAAGGAACAAGTGGGATAGTAGGTGGCAGGAACAAGTTGTCTGTGTTCGGCAGGAACAAATGTGATAGTGGGCGGCAGGAACAAAGTGGGATAGTGGGCGGCAGGAACAAGTGGGATAGTGGGCGGCAGGAACAAGTTGGTGTGGTCGGCAGGAAACAAATGTGATAGTGTGCGGCAGGAACAAGTGGGCGGCAGGAACAAGTTGGTGTGGTCGGCAGAAACAAGTGGGATAGTAGGGCGGCAGGAACAAGTTGGTGTGGTCAGCAGGAACAAATGTGATAGTGTGCGGCAGGAACAAGTGGGCTGCAGGAACAAGTGGGATAGTGGGCGGCAGGAACAAGTGGAATAGTGGGCGGCAGGAACAAGTTGGTGTGGTCGGCAGGAGCAAATGTGATAGTGTGCGGCAGGAACAAGTGGGATAGTGGGCGGCAGCAACAAGTGGAATAGTGGGCGGTAGGAACAAGTTGGTGTGGTCGGCAGGAACAAATGTGATAGTGGGCGGCAGGAACAAGTGGGATAGTGGGCGGCAGGAACAAGTGGGATAGTGGGCGGCAGGAACAAATGTGATAGTGTGCGGCAGGAACAAGCGGGCGACAGTAACAAGTGGGATAGTGGGCGGCAGGAACAAGTTGGTGTGGTCGGCAGGAACAAATGTGATAGTGTGCGGCAGGAACAAGTGGGATAGTGGGTGGCATGAACAAGTGGGATAGTGGGCGGCAGGAACAAGTTGGTGTGGTCGGCAGGAACAAATGTGATAATGGGCGGCATGAACAAGTGGGATAGTGGGCGGCATGAACAAGTGAGATAGTGGGTGGCATGAACAAGTGGGATAGTGGGTGGCATGAACAAGTGGGATAGTGGGTGGCATGAACATGTGGGATAGTGGGCGGCATGAACAAGTGGGATAGTGGGTGGCATGAACGAGTGGGATAGTGGGTGGCATGAACAAGTGGGATAGTGGGTGGCATGAACAAGTGGGATAGTGGGTGGCATGATCAAGTGGGATAGTGGGTGGCATGAACAAGTGGGATAGTGGGTGGCATGAACAAGTGGGATAGTGGGTGGCAGGAACAAGTGGGATGGTGGGTGGCATGAACAAGTGGGATAGTGGGAGGCATGAACAAGTGGGATAGTGGGCGGCATGAACAAGTAGGATAGTGGGCGGCAGGAACAAGTGGGACAATGGGCGGCAGGAACAAGTGAGATAGTGGGCGGCATGAACAAGTAGGATAGTGGGCGGCAGGAACAAGTGGGACAATGGGCGGCAGGAACAAGTGGGACAATGGGCGGCAGGAACAAGTGAGATAGTGGGCGGCATAAACAAGTAGGATAGTGGGCGGCAGGAACAAGTGGGACAATGGGCGACAGGAACAATTGAGATAGTGGGCGGCATGAACAAGTGAGATAGTGGGCGGCATGAACAAGTGGGATAGTGGGCAGCATGAACAAGTGGGACAATGGGCGGCATGAACAAGTGGGACAATGGGCGACAGGAACAAGTGGGATAGTGGGCGGCATGAATAAGTGGGACAATGGGCGGCAGGAACAAGTGAGATAGTGGGCGGCATGAACAAGTGGGATAGTGGGCGGCATGAATAAGTGGGACAATGGGCGACATGAACAAGTGGGATAGTGGGCGGCATGAACAAGTGGGATAATGGGCGGCAGGAACAAATGAGATAGTGGGCGGCAGGAACAAGTGGGATAGTGGGCGGCACGAACAAGTGGGATAGTGGGCGGCATGAACAAGTGGGATAGTGGGCGGCATGAACAAGTGGGATAGTGGGCGGCATGAACGAGTGGGATAGTGGTCGGCATGAAAAAATATGTTAGTGGGCGACAGGAACAAGGTGGTGTGGTGAGCAAGAACAGGTAGGTGGGTGGGTGGGTGGGGGGGGGGGGTGGCAGCAGGACAGGGCCAACACAGACACCGCCCACATATCCTCGTGTAGTGGTACAGTAACATCGTCACTTCAGTTCCGGGTGTACAATACATCACTTCATAGTTGATGCTCAGTCATGTCATCCTCAGGTGAAGTGAATGTTAGGGAGATGATGATAAAAAAATGACTTAAATGGAATAGGGGAACGCGCATGCGTGCGTAGTGCCAACAAAGGCTGTAAGAGACTGCTCCTTAAAATTCGTATTTCTGACGAATTCAGCGAGTCTACCAATCCCAGCCTGTGCAGACAACTATAGTAAGACCCAGTTATCAGCACAGTGGCATATTTTTTTTTTTTACTTGTGGACTTTGTCATTTTTTGGGGATAAAACATCTGGTCCTACCACCCGATCCCTCTGAGCAAAGTTTTTCAAGTTTGCGCATGAGCAGTGTGATAGTGTGACGTAGCAGTGACGTCATTACCACTCCACCTGACTGCAGTGTTGCCAACGTGCCCTATGCCCGCCGTTAAACGCTCCCGTTTGTTGGAAACGGCGGCAGTAGGTGACAGTGATGCTGACGACTTTCTTCTTGAAGACACGTCAAAAAAGAAGCAGAAACCTCAGAAGTCAGGGTCTCCAGCAGGGGCCACGGCTCCCCCTTGCACCCCTTCTGGGGCTGTAGAGGGTGTACTCCTCCTGTCATCGGGGTCCCCAAGTGAGCTTACATGTGGCTCAATGACCGACCCTCCGCCGACGATGAACATAGGGGATTCCCTTTGTCTCCCTGCCCCGTCGCGCCTTCGTCGTCTCGCCTTCCCTCGGGACTTGCCTCTGAGCACACGGACGACCTGGTTCTTCCGTCACTGCTCTCCACTTCAGGACTCAACACTTCGCCTCCACCAAGGTCCCACAGCCGTGATAGTCACCACACAAATGGACGAGACGGTACGCCTGCTCACTCAGGTGGGCTTTCCTGCTCCCCAGGGGGAGGTGATGCTGAAGTTCACCACCATCACCCCAGAAACTCGTCGTACCAAGGTAATGGTTCATCACGTACCCTGGGAGATCCTTATCGACGATCTTCGCCCTCTTCTCCCACAACTACTGGACATGGAACGCCGCATCAACCCGGTCTCCAAACGTCCATCCAACGAACTCGTCGGCTGGTGGGTGGGTCCCCTCCCTCCGAAGGTGAATGTAGGACCAATTCACAACTGTCCTCTCGACCGATTTATCGGAACCCCGAAAATCTGTGGTCGTTGCCAATCGTGGAAACACCGCACCTGGGAGTGCACGAGGATGGTCGCCTGTAGTTTCTGCGCAGGTCCTCACGAAACAGTGGAATACAAATCGAAAATTCAGAACAAAATCCCAGTTATTCCACGGTGTGTCAATTGCCATGGCAGTCACCACGCCTGGAATGCCAATTGCCCACAGCGTCCTGGCACTCGCCCGGGGAAAACTTACCTTGTACCACCGCCCTCGTCTCTGACGAAGCCCCTGTCAACCAAACCTCACTCCTATCCACCACCGGCTCTTCCATCCACCAAGGATTTCTCATTGATCTCCTCTCCTCTACCATCCCCCCTATCACCCCCACCACCCATCGTTTCTCCCCTCCCTCCCTCTCCCTACCATTCTTGGAACAAGGTCGTTGCCGGCGCTGCCACACAGTTACCACCATCTCCTGCCCACCCGGACCCCCGCTGTCTCTCACCAGCAACCACCACCTCTTACTCAACTGAACCCTCACCGTCCCTCTCCGTCACTACCACCACCACCTGCCCAGTCGGGCCCTCGGCAATCCTCGCTGCCACCTCCAGCTCCTGCACAGGTACACCAAGTTGGTTCTAGGGAAACAATCACTCTCCGTCTGGATCGCCACTCCAAGCAAATCAACCTTCTCTCTGCCCAACTCTACTAGTTTGTGAAAACAATTGCGACATTGCAGAGGCAACAACAACTCATTCTGGACACCCTGACCCATCAGGGGCGCACTTTGCAAGCCCTGGTGACCCGCCTCCTTCCATCTCCCGAGATGGAGGATTCATCCCTCGCTCTCCCACTCCTCCCTCTCCATTTTTCTCAACAGAATTTGGTACCTCCTCTGGAGCCCTGTCTAGCCCCTCCGACTCATCTCACACCAGAGGCCGTTCCCTCCTCTTCTTACAATGGAACATCCAGGGACTTAGACCTCGCCGGACAGACCTCGCCCAGTTTGTGCTCTCCCATCAAGTAGATGTTGCTCTACTTCAGGAAACCATCACAGACGATGTTACTCCACTCCGCCTCTCTGGCTATACTGTTTACACCCTGCCTCGGTACTGTGGGCAGGCTCATGGCCTCCTTACCCTTGTGCGTAACACCATTCCATCTGTTCGTCTCCCTTCACCTGACCCACATGGACCCCCGTCTGAATTACTTTCTGTCTCCCTTACTCTTGGTGACTGGACCCTTCGTGTAGTCAATGTTCATTTCAAGAGTGATTCTCTGGACCCCCAGGTTCTTCACGACCTCCATGATGGGATTCCCACTATTGTTCTTGGCGACTTTAATGCCCCCCATCCCACTCTTACTCCAGATCATCCCACTCCATGTACCCTTAACGGATCACATCTCTCACAGTTTCTTAATGGGGATGATGATGTTCGCTTTCTTTGTCCTGACGATCCTACTCGCCTCCCCCATAGTTTCCTTGATGTTGGCTTACTATTGAACGGTCATACCTCCTTTCATCCTACCGTCTGCACCGAGCCTGCTCTGTATAGTGACCATCTTGCCGTTACTACCCATCTCAGGCTCTCCTTCTCTGCCCCGACATCAACTCCTTATCGATCCCCTCGCCTTCGTCTCACACAAGATGCTGTTCCTTCCTTTACCCAATACCTGGGCGGATTCCTATGTTGTCCCCCAGTCCTTTGACTCTTACAGCGCTGATTTTGTTGATGCCGTGTATGACTCAGTCAATCGCGCTACCCTTCCACGCCCTCCCCATCACCCCAGAAGTGCCACCAACTACTGGTATCGTATCCCTGCCATGAGACATCTCCGGCAGGTAACCCGTGATCTCCACTCTGCCATACGGAGGTCTCGGTCTCCAGAGGACTGGGAAGACTTCAAAAATTGGTGCTCCTTTGCAACTCGGGAGCGCCGTCGGATACGTGAGGCGGACTGGCTATCCTTCACGGGGTCTCTATCGTTCCAGTCATCACCCTCTTATGTATGGAATCGGATTAATGCTATACGGAGTACTCGACGGAGGCCTCCTCCCCACCCTGACCCCGCCTCCCTTGCCTGCTCTTTAATGGAGGACTGGGCACGAGCTTCCTCCCCTGAGGCAGTGCAGGCTCGCATCGATGCGTCTGAGCCTGTTGTTCGTGCTCCTCTTACCTCCCCTGCCCCCACTGATCATCCCATCACACAGTTCGAGCTTGACAGTGCTCGTCGCTCTAGAAAAGACACCTCTCCTGGGGATGATCAGATAACCTACTCCGTCCTCAACGCCTGTACTAATATTCTTAACGGCCCCTTGCTTGCTCTCTACAATATGTCTTATGAACATGGGGTTCTCTCGTCCAACTGGAAAAATGCCACTATTATCCCCATCCCTAAGCCGGGAGATCCTGGGAAATATCGACCCATTAGTCTTACCTCCTGTGTTTGCAAGATGATGGAGAGGATACTCCATCGTTGCCTTCTTCACACCATAGGCGGCTTCCACAACTCCCTCAATGGTTTCATTCAACATCGCAGCACAGCACATTCCATTGCTTCCTTTTATTGCAATCAGACTGCCCGCATCTCCGTCTTCCTTGATATCAAGGGAGCCTTTGATACGGCTCAGCCTGCCCTCATTTTAGCTGAACTTGCGCGGTTAGGGGTTAAAGGGAGACTTCTACAATGGATTGCCTCTTACCTCACTGGACGTCAGGCCCGGGTTCGCGTTAAAGGCTCTTTGTCTCCTGTTCAAGAAATGAACCTCGGCACCCCTCAAGGTGGAGTCCTGAGTCCCACCTTGTTTAACACTCTGATGCACTCCATTGCATCTCTCCCGTGGCCGACAGAAGTTGTCCACTCAGGATATGCCGACGATGTCCTCCTCCAAGCCCCTGACTACCTCAGCATGCAGGAAGCCCTTGATCTGGTCTCCAGAGAGTGTGATTCACTTGGTTTCCTTCTTTCAACTGCGAAAACAAACGCCATCTGGCACAGTCGTGTTGTACCTCCACCCTTCTCTTATCAGGAACGCCCTTGGACTGGGTTAATGAGACAAAATACCTGGGTGTGTATGTAACTCGCACACGTTGTCAGGTCCCTGAAGTCCGCTATCTTCGAGACATATGCTTTCGGCGTCTCGCTCCCCTCTCTACCATGTGCAGGGGTTCCCTTGGTACCACCATCCCTGTACTTCTCACCATGTACAAGTCCTTTGTCCGTTCCTGTGTCGACTACGCCGCCCCTGCCCTCGTCAACATTAGTCGGACTGCTGTCAACCGTCTCGAAGTTATCCAGAGGAAAGCTGCTCGTATCATCCTTGGGGCTCCTTAGTGGACACACTCTACTTCTCTATATACCGAACTTGGTCTTTCCCCCTTACAGGATCGTGTCCAGGAGTTTTACCTAAAAACTGCCGTTTCCATTCTACGGGATCCTCAGGGCAACTATGTCCAAACCAACTTGACTCCTGCTGTCCGAGACCGACCTCCATCTAGAAGACAGTGGCGAGGGTCACTCATCCGAGCCCTTCAGGAACACGACCTCCTGCCTGATATTGTTGTCACCCCTGCTGTTGGTTCGTCTCCTCCCTGGATGGATTTTCAACCTGAAGTGATTGCCCTCGGTGGGCCGCTCCCGAAATCCCAGGTGAACCCTGTTATTCTCTGCAAATACCACCTCTCCAGGATCTCCCACTGGTCCCCAGGTAGGGTCGTCCTCTACACTGATGGTTCTGTTGACCCCGCTACAGGTAGGGCCGGGGCTGGTGTCTACATCTTCCGTCCTGATGCCCCTGAGCCTATCAAACTGTCTCTCAGAGTTTCTGACGGGGCATCCTCCACTCAGGCTGAACTAATAGCCCTCCTTGCTGCCCTTCTCGCTGAGGAAGAAGCAGATGGTTTCTGCACCTTGCTTGTCTGCTGCGATTCCAGGTCTGCTCTCGAAGGGATCGCATTTGGATCAGGGGAAAATAAGGACCTCATCCTCCGAATACGAGGGTTAACATCCACACTTCAGGATGCAGGCCGTCCCGTGACATTCCGATGGATACCCAGTCATGTCGGTATCTTGGGGAATGAGGCAGCAGATGGCCTTGCCAAGACTGGCTGCAACAAGGCCACACCTGACTACGTTGTTCCTCGAACACTCTTACAGATTAGGACCCAAATTCGGCGCAAACAGAGAGAAGCTCGGGAAGCAGCCATCCCCCTGGACTCCCCGCCCACCTGGTACAATGTCCTCCGTAAACTTCCTGACCTCTCGTACGTCTACGGGAAAGGGTCTCGGAAAGGGGACGTGATTGCTGCCCGTATCATCATTGGGTATGAGTTTGCTTGGGAGATTGGTATCCCCGCATCCCCTGAGCAAGGCTCTTGTGCATTATGCAGAAGACCCGACAGCAGCACCCTTTTCCACTACCTCCTAAGATGTCCCCACACACAACGCTTCCGTGACGCCTGCTGGACCACCACTCCACGACCCCCTGACGGAGACACGATGATCCTCCCCATACTGGCCAGATATTTTGTAAATAATATTGATTATGTGTTAAAGGAATATCCTTCCTTCCTTAGGCTTTAGTAAGCCCCTTTATAATATTTATACTGTATATACTTGTGACACTTGCCAGATGCTTCTGGTGTTATTGTACAGGGGTACCTAGTGACAGAACTAGGATCCCGCTTCCTCTATCAAGGAATAAACAATTGAAATTGAATTAAATGGAATAATATTGGTTTAAAACAGCCATTAACTCAGAGAGGTATTGAGATTTAGTCTTTCTTTCACGGACCACAGGAAGATTAGCCCCCCCCCCCCCTAAGGTTATAACTCCTGATGATTTAATACTAACACTGTCTGGGAGTTAGGTTAGGTTAGGTTAAGTTAAGTTAAGTTAAGTTAAGTTAAGCTAGGTTAGCTGTTGGGTTCTTAATCATCAGGTTAGGTTAGGTTAAGCTAGGTTAGCTGTTGGGTATTTAATCATCAGGTTAGGTTAGGTTAGCTGTTGGGTTCTTAATCATCAGGTTAGGTTAGGTTAAGCTAGGTTAGCTGTTGGGTACTTAATCATCAGGTTAGGTTAGGTTAGTTGTTGGGTATTTAATCATCAGGTTAGGTTAGGTTAGCTGTTGGGTTCTTAATCATCAGGTTAGGTTAGGTTAAGCTAGGTTAGCTGTTGGGTACTTAATCATCAGGTTAGGTTAGGTTAGTTGTTGGGTATTTAATCATCAGGTTAGGTTAGGTTAGCTGTTGGGTTCTTAATCATCAGGTTTAATAAACTGATTGGCTAATCTTTATGTGATCTCTTAATCCAAATGATATGAAAATTGAAATTACTAGGATTATCTTTAAAGGTGTGTTAATCTGTTAGTGTCATTGTTTCATTTTTTCCAGAATTAAAAAATAAATATAGAAAACCCATTAAAAAAAAATTCTTATGTGACGTACTGTGTCTGGTGTTGTTGACAGTGTCTCTTCCATTTAGCAGCCACAATAATGACCTCATGTTACTTATTCTCAGTAGCCATGGAAGTCGATTTCCTACACCACCAGATGTCGTCCCCGTGAAGTGCGTGTGCTTGTATCTGGTCTCTGTCCTAGCCACTGAGGACACGTTGTACTCCCACGGGTGGAGAGGATATCGTTAAAAATATGAACACTTACTTATTTCACCTGAAGATCCGACTAAAGCTAACCCAACCAAACCTAACCAATAAACTAACGTAATCAAGGCTAACCAGTAAGCTAACCTAACCAAACCAAACTAGTAACCTAATATGAATAAGTCTACTGAAAACTTCGAGTTGGGGCCACAAGTCTGTACAAACTGCATGAGTGTATCTCTGTTTGTTATTTTTTAATAGACATTCATAACAGAAAGATAACACCTGTCAACAAGGTTTTTGGTTCATGAATCATATTGGATGTTTCTTACCAATTAAAACAGCTGTTATGAATCTACACTTAGTTTTGCTGTATCATATCTAGTTTCCAAGATATTGCTCATACCTAGATACAGGGTGTATGAACTGCCAAACTGACTGACTTAGTGATGCATCTAGAGCGCTTGAAGCAAAATAATTTTTTTTTGACGTTCAAGATTACAGCAGTGTATCACCTGTACAAGGATGCTATGTTTCTCTATTCATAAAACATTAGGAGAGTCTAATTAAGTTCCTCAGTGTGGAGCAGTTCAGTGTATTACTGCTGCGGTTTGATGGTCTTTTAGATGCAGAAAATCATAATTTTTTAAGTCTGATCCATTTGAGTATTGTCTTTATTACTGACTACTCTAAACCAGGTTGAAAGCTGTTCTTGAAAATATAAATAAGTTACCTAACACACCGATGACTCGCCGTCTTCATCCAAAAGTGTCGCATGCCAATATGGCTGTGGTACTTATATTCACCAAATACTGAATTTCAATGGCATATACTGTACATGGCATCATGGGCCTACTCATGGGCACGCAAGAGGGTTTAAGAATTTGTTGTTGTTTCTTGTGTGTGTAGGGCAGTCATGCTGGAAAAGAACATTAACTGTGAAATGACTAGACTTCACGTGAGAATTACATTCCTGGCAAAAAAAAGGTGCAACATGATCACTTTGATCTCGCAGTATGTGTACTTATTACCATTATACAACAAGCAAGTGTTAATGACGAACTCTATTAACGTATTACGTAAAGAATGTGAAGGTTTCAAGTACCTCAGTCAGAAATTGCCAAAATATCACTGACGCTAAACTAAAGAAAGAGATTTTCGTGGGAGTTCAGATTCGTGAAGTTCTCCTGCACCACCATACGTCTATTGAATACAAACGGAAATTCAAGAAAACCTTCTTTTAGTCATGTCAGTTAAGTCAGAATGGGTTTATCCGTCCCAAATCACCCAGACTGCTTATGTAAGTCACGCAAATACAATACTTATTATATAAGACAATGGTTTCAAATTTTCTATAAAAAAATCAAGATGTGACAGAGTAAAACTAAGTTTAGTTTCGTACTTAACATAATCAAATTTACTAAACTCAAGTATTTTTTTTTCTGAACCAGATGAAAAATTGAAATTTGTTGACCAGTGTAATTTTAGGACACCCTATACTGTATATTCTGTATGTATATACTGAGAGAACACGAACGAGGAAATAAAGACGAGAGTGATGTGTGGCACGAGGCTGAAGTTCAGGTTTTATGTGGTTGTGTTTTGATAACATTATATAGTATAAGGTTATGACGTTGGGTCAGGAGAGCGTGTGAGGAGTGGCAGCACATTTAGCTTTTGTTCCCCCGACCATCCCCGCACCCAGCAAGGTTCCAAATCTATAAACTGGGATATAAAGGGAAAATTTTCTTCCTCAATTTTCTTGGAGTGTCGCGGTGTGTCCGGGCCCTAAAGAGTACCCTTGGCGCGGTGGGTCTGGATTCCATCTGCCAGAGTTTAGAGTGATGGACGAGGCCATTATTGACCGTCCTGTGGTTACTTCCAGAGTTCTTGTGGTGGCCCGGGAGGTGATTTATCATCCAGTGGTAACGTGGTTGAGGGCGATAGAGCTAAACACTTCCTGACATATAATGGCTTTTTTCCTCATGTTTTTATCCCGTGGCGGTGAGCAGTGAACGGTAGAGCGACCTTCATCCTCCAACATTAACTCCTAAAGCTATATGTTATCGTCATGTATTCAGCACCAGAACCCAAATGTAAACAAAACAGTGTTCGTATTCAGCATCAGAAACGACAACAACAACAAAAAAATGCAAACAAACTACAGTATTCACATCCATAGCTGCCTACAATGGTGGCAGCAAACAGTTCAGAGGTCGGTAGAGCTACGATAACTATTTCCTTTAGAATATTGGCACCTGGACATCTTTTCTGGACGCCATATTTTCACTCGGAAGGTAACGTGGTAGGATACTCCAGTTGGCAGGGGAGGTGAACCTAACTCCCGGAATAGTGATGGGAAAAAAAATCAACTTCTTTCCCTCGTCATTGTATACATCCAGTTCTAGAAATCCCTGCAGTGTGTGTGTTGTGCCTCGGTGTTTTAGGCTTTACTTCCAGGCATGTATGTAAAAACTCTTCTTATACCTGGACTAATGGAGAGAGACCATCACCTCAGGTAACTTTTCACCTGAGGTCTTGACGTTGTTGACCTGACTAACTGACCTGTAGGATGTAATAAATGACCCTTTTAGCTGATTTACAGTGAGATAATGAGTGACCTGAGATAATCTATTGTGATGTGATTTTTTTTCTTACTGGAATAACATAATCGTGCAGATGTGGTGGAGGGGGATTGGCCTCAGTGATCTGCACGAAGGAGTGATGTATAGTTAGGGGGTTGACCTAGGGAGTGCTATAGGCTAAGGAAGTTAGTGACTTGGGGGAGTAAATTCGGTAAGATAAGTGACCCGGAGTGACCCAGGTGAGTGATCCACATTGACCTAGATTAACCTGTAGTTGACCAGAATAACCCGGAGTGACCTGCAATGAATCAGAATGACCCGGAGTGACCATAATAACCCGGAGTGACCTGCAGTGACCCAGAATGACCTAGCATGTACTAAAAGCTCTTGGTGGGTTAAACTTAAAACCATTTCCAGGTGGGCGGTTAACTGTAAGAGGATCAAACTCTTGCGTTCTGTCATGTGTGTGTGTGTGTGTGTGTGTGTGTGATACCCACCTACCTGCTGACACCACTGACACCACTGACCTTCCTCACTTCACCTCTTCTCTTCTTCGTAATAATGATTTTTTTTTAAATAATTTCTTTATTATTTCCTCATTATAATTATAGTCTTTCTCAGTTATCTATAATGTTTTTCAATGACACTTCACACACACGCACACAATGCACACACACATACGCACACAATGCACACACACACACGCACACAATGCACACGCACACAATGCACACACACAATACACACACACACACACACACACACACACACACAAAATACTTCCTTGAAATAAATGTATAGTATATACCAGGTGCCTACAAGAGAGCTCAGGCTCTCAACTGGCTCAGCCATGTTAATATCATGATTTTTAATGACTCTGTGTGCCTGTGTTCTTCTGGCTAAATAAACTGTTTCAATATCAATATCACACACACACACACATACACACATACTACTACTACTACTTTCCTGTCACTCGGAATCGAGTATGACGATCATCCAGCTATAATGCAATGATATGAGTTATTAAGGATGTCACCTTCGTTGGTGAGCTCTGAGGTGCCTATCGAGGCCGATACGGGACCGGCTGGGTCGTCCACAGATGTTGGCGCTTGTCTGCCTCGGTATGCAGTCGGGATAACTCGAAATTATTGACACCTTCTCGTGTGGTGCTTTCTCAAATCGTTACGGTGTGGAGTAATCGTCTCCTCGGTGAGGGGATCGATTTGGCACTTTTTCAGGTTTGTTTTAAGACTATCCTTATACCTTTTCAGTTGCCCGCCAGCGTTACGTTTACTATTCGTTAGGTGTCTGTAAAGTAGCTGCTTTGGTAGTCTACTGTCGTCCATGCGGGTAACATGGCCAGTCCAACATAGTTGTTCATGGATAATGGTTGCCTCAATGCTCTTACAGTTGCTGTCAGCAAGAATACTGGCATTTGTTCTCTTGTCTTCGCATGATGGAACGTAGACTACGTTGGTGAAAGTTTTCAAGTGCCTTGAGGTGCCTCCTGTATATGACTCATGTCTTGCTGCAATATAGCAGGGTGGAGAGGATCATTGCTCGATATATGTGCAAATTTGTATATATTTTCAGCTCCCTACAGCTGAAGACAAGGGTACGGAGTCTGCCAAAGGCTTGAGATGCACATCTGATCCGTTGTTGAATTTCTTCATTAATGTAAGCGGTGTTGGACGGGGGAGCCAAGGTAATGGAAGTGGGTAATTGTAGAAAGATTAGTACTTTTAAACTGGATGGCAGGCTGAAAGATAATCTGAGTCTTTTGTGCATTGACCGCAAGGCTGAAGTATGCATATGCATCTTTGTTAGTGTTCAGGATATTCATGTAGGTTAATTTTACCTCCACACCACCCCGTAAGTATTGTACTGTGCCGTGTCTCTCAGGACTCATTTTGTTTAAAACTCGGGTTGAAACACGACGACCCTCTTCAAGGGAACATGTTGTTTAATAATACGGGCGTTAGTAAGGTCAATGAAGGCCATGTACAAGTCACGATGCTGTTTTCTGCACTTTTCCTGTATCTGGCAAGCAGCCGAGATCATGTGATCGGTGCCACGTGATGGTTTGAAGCCACATTAAGATTATGGGAGAAGTTTTTCCTTTTCAGGAAGAAATCTGTTTAGGAGGACTCGGGCGATAATCATGTCAGCTACGGACAGCAGTGAGATCCCTTGGTAGTTGCCACAGTCTGACCGGTCTCCCTTGTTCTTATAAATATTGATGATCGAGTCGTCTTTAAGTTCTTGGGGGATTTCCTCCTTCTTCCATATATTTTCCAGGAGAGAGTGGAGATGGCTGGTAAGCAAAGGTCCTCTTGCTTTATACACCTAGGCTGGGATTCTATTAGGACCTGTGGCTTTATTTTTCATCTGCTTGATGGCAGTAGCTACCTCGTCCAGGGATGGATGATAGCTGAAGTGGGTCAGCTCTGGGTGCTGAGGAACCTGCTTGGTATTCAGGACATCCACATTAGTGTTTCGGTTGAGCAGCGAATGGTAGTGCTCTTTCCAGTGCTGACGGATGCCTTCTTCATCCTTAATTAAGAAAATCATGCGTCTTGTGTCGATCTGAAAAAATTTGAATTTGACATGCTATATTTTTTTACTATTCGTTCATTAGTTTCTGAAGTTCGCGCTGGGCTGCCACGTTCTTCTTTTGGATGATATCTTCTTTGGTCCAAAATTTAGTGTTGTTCTGCCAGTCAGTGAGAGCAGCATATTTACTATTGAGAAGTACTTTGATTTCCGGGTCGTTTTCACTAAACTAATCCCAGTGTTTCTTTTGATCTGGCCGAGGGTCTCGTTGCAGGTTTTTACGATGCCAGCTTTGATGGGACTCCATTTGGTAGTGGGATTTTTGTTGTTTGTTGTTGGGGTATTTATCAGCCCATCGTTGAACCACTTTCTGAAAGCATGTGCTACAGCTGGATCCTCCAATCGCTTAAAGCCTCTTCTGGAGGCTTGTTGCCTTTGCTGTTTTGGGGCGACGTGAAAGGAGAGATTGGGCCTGACGAGCAGATGATCAGTGTCACGGTGGTGTGAGCCACGCATGGCTCGGATGATCAGGACATCTCGGCGATCTCTTTCTCTGACAATGATGTAGTCAATGAATTGCCAATGTTTGGATCGTGGGTGTGTGCCTCTGTGCCAAGAGTCCTTGAACTTTTCGGCCTTCCTGAACAAGGTGTTGGTAATTGTGAGGTTGTGTTCAGTACACTTGCTGAAGAAAAGTTGGCTCTTGGGATTACACGTGCTTATTCATTTTCTCCCTATGGTTCTCTGTGTTACGCCAGCATCTTTGCCAGCTCTGGAAATGAAGTCACATAGGAGTACAACCTTATCTTCTCTGGAGATAGAAGTTAGCACTCTGTCAAGGTCAGTGTAGAAGGCCTCCTTGATGTCGTCTTCTGCTTCCTGCGTTGGGGCGTATGCACTGATGAAGAAGGCATGATGCGGGTGATTCATTAGGAATCTGAGCGTCATGAGGTGCTTGTTCATCCCGACAGGCATTTCAGTTAGCCTCTGTAGGGTTGGTTGGCGAATGGCAAAGCCAACTCCGTAAATGTAGTTCCTCTCTGCAGCAGTCTTACCCTTTCAGAAGAAGATATTGCAGGACCCCCGTTCTGTGAGTCGACCCTCATCTGGGAGCCAGGACTCCCTAATTGCTGCTATGTCGATGCTATATCCAAATAGCTCTTTTACCACTAGGGCGGTTCTTCTTTCAGGATGCTCAGTTGTGCCAGTATCCAGAAGGGTCCTGACATTCCATGCAGCGACCATAAGAGGTTGTGTCGTTTGTTTTTGATTTAATTTATGATTATGATTGTTTTGAACCACATTAGGATGACCGTACTGGGTGCTGTTGCTTAGTCAGATTGTTTTTATAGGCAATCTATGTTTAGGGCACCTTTTCTAGCCTCTTCCCCATGTGGGGTGAGCAGAGTGGCTCTTGATAAAGGCTGCTCAGTCGCACAGACAGGACTGGATTGCACTGCTGCCCAGATTCCAGTGCATAAACGACCATCTTATCTAAGCCACTTTGGTGAAGAGTTGTGACTAGATATTTCCGACAGTCATCTCTGCTTGTCCCCTTCACTACTCGTCAGTCGTCATAGGACTTTTGGGGGTATAGGGGTTTTGATGGTGGTGGGAAGTTGATGAGCTGGATGATGGCTGCACGTGAGTTGATTTATATGGTGAGGCAGGAGCGCAGGCTGCACCCACTCATCTTGGCTCTCCCATTTTCTGATCCAGTGGTGCAATCAGTTGCAATGACTGAGGAGAGGGAGAGTTGCAATGGACCTATGATAATCCGCTTTGCCTCCATCTGCTGGTGTAGTCGTTGGGTTTCCATGTTGGTCACCTCTTCCGCCTATACCGCCGTTGGGGTCTTACTGGAGCTCTGTAAACATGTAAGGAAGCGGAGCAGCGGTGGGTAGGCGCCCGGACGTGTCCACATGCCAGTGGGCCTATGTGTCGTCAATCTGAGGCCCACTGAGATCCCCTGTTGGTCTAACCTGGGCCCACGAGGCACCCAGTTACCGTGTGTTGTCACGAGGAGGCATTTCTGAAGTCTTGATGGTGAAGAGGCTGTGTACTGGGCTGGTAGAGGAAGATTTAAGCAAGGTTGCTTCCCTGTTCACCGCGAGGGCTAGCCAGCGGCGGTAGCTGAAAGCGAGAGGAAGCAAGCAGTTCCTGTACCTTAACACTAACATAATGCTGCCACACTAGACGCATTACATTACCCTGTGCACACACACACAGCTACTTAACATTCTCTTCTCTTTCCTCCCTCACTCACTTCATATTCTCTTTCACTTCCGCTTCTCTTTCTCCGTCTCTCATTTCTTTTATTCCTCATTTTTCTTTTCCTCTTCTTCTTTCTCATTCTGTACTTTCCCCGTGGTGTTGAGGATGGAGGCGTGGGCTGGTGAATAGGCATGGGAGTGAGAAAAACTCGGTGTGAGGAGGGTGGGCGTGTTCGTGAGACAGGGCAGACGTGGGCGTGAGTGAGCGGGTCTGTGAAGGGTGGCGTGAGATAGGTGTCAGGTGTGGGCGTGAGACACAGGTAACAGGTGTGGGCGTGACACACAGGTAACAGGAGTGGGCGTGAGACACAGGTAAGAGGTGTGGGCGTGAGATACAAGTAACAGTCGTGGGCGTAAGACACATGTGACAGTTATGGGCATGAGACACAAATAACAGGTATGGGCGTGAGGCACAGGTAGCGGATGTGGGCGTGAGACACAGGTAACAGGTATGGGCGTGAGACACTGGTAGCGGATGTGGGCGTGAGACACAGGTAACAGGTGTGGGCGTGAGACTCAGGTGACAGGTGTGGGCGTGAGACACAGGTAACAGGTGTGGACGTGAGACACAGGTAACAGGTGCGGGCGTGAGACACAGACAACAGTTGTGGGCGTGAGACACAGATAACAGGTGTGGGCGTGAGACAGGTAACAAGTGTGATCGTGAGACAAAGGTAGCAGGTGTGGGCGTGAGACACAGGTAGCGGATGTGGGCGTGAGACACAGTTAGCAGGTGTGGGCGTGACACACGGGTAACAGGTGTGGGCGTGAGACACAGTTAACAGGTATGGGCGTGAGACACAGGTAACCGGTGTGGGCGTTAGACACAGGTAACAGATTTGGGCTTGAGACACAGGTAACAGGTGTGGGCATGAGACGCAGGTAACGGGTTTGGGCGTGAGTCACAGGTGTGGGCGTGCCTGTGGGCGTATGTGAATGAGAATGTATTCGCAGTATCGTTATTTGGGTGGGGCGTGGTGGTGTATGTGGCGGGTGTGTCTCAGTGAAATCATAATGTGTTCGCGGTGTTCTATGTATTATTCTGGTGCTGCCTGGCCCAGTGACCCAGGGAGGCCGCCACCCTCCCTCTCTCCTTCATTCCTATCTCCCTTCCTCCCTCCCTCCCTCCCTCCCTCATTCTTATCTCTTGCCTCCCTACCTCACTCCCTCATTCCTATTTCTTGTCTCCTTCCCTCTTTCCCTCTCTCCCTCCCTCCTTCAGTCCTATCTCTTGCCTTCCTCGCTCACTCTCATTCCTCTCTCTTCGCTCCCTCCCCCATCCCCTCACTGCTTCATTCCCATCTCTTGCCTCCCTTCCTCACTCCCTCATTCCCATCTCTTGCCTCCCTTCCTCACTCCCTCACGTCCCCAATATTGTCTCTTCTCTCCCTCCTTCCCTCCCCCACTGCCTTACTTCTACACCTTTTCTCCCTCTTACCTCTTCCTTCCCTCTCTCATTCGTGCAGCTTCCTTCCTCTCTCCTACTACTTCCCTACCTTCCTGCTACTTTTTCTTCCATACCCCACTTCCATCCCTTTTCTTGTCCCTTCATTCACTAGCTCCTCCCTAACCTTATTCTCCCTCCCGCTTTCCTCTCTCCCTCACCTGTTCTCCTTCTCCCCCTCTATTTTCTTTATTTCTCCCTCTTCTTGTTTCCTCTCATGCCCCCTTCCTTCCTTTCTCTCACACTTTGTTCCCTTTCTCCCTTCACTGGGGGGGGGGGGGGGAGGGAGGTAATTTAGATTGCAATATGAGAGGTACTACAACAGACCATACAACAGGTAATTCAACAGACAATGCAACAGGAGAGAGAGAGAGAGAGAGAGAGAGAGAGAGAGAGAGAGAGAGAGAGAGAGTGTTCCTATTATTTACCACCACGGATTTAGTAACACACAAACAGGTACCGCATCCATAAGTCTTTATAAATGTTGTTTTGTTGTGTTCTTAAAACTAAACCAGCAAGTCACATTTTGATTTTTTTCGTGCTACTTGTTGAAAAAATGATGGAAAACGAACTGGATAGAGACTAAATTTTAATGTGTTTGTGTTTGTGTGTGGGCGAGTGGTTTGTGTGCTTGTGTTTGGTTTTTGTGTGTGTAATAATAATAATAATAATAATAATAATAATAATTAACGGTTTATTAAGATAACATGGAAGCCCGAAGGCTGAAAAAATACAATAAATAGAGGTGATAAGTTACATATGGTGAAATCGGGTTCACTTAAGAACATAAGAATGGAGGAAACTGCAGCGGGCCTATTCGCCCATACTGGGCAAGTGGGCAATCCCGTTTACACCCAACCCCTATTGCTCATATAAGCATCCAACCTATGTTTGAAGCTATTCAGCGTATTCGAGTTAATGATGATATTTGGTAACTTGTTCCATTCATCCACAACTCTGTTTCCAAACCAGTGTTTACCTACTTCATGCTCAAATCTAAATTTGTCTAATTTAAAACCATTGTTACGAGTTCGCCCCAGGTTGGATAGTTTGAGTACCTTTGTAATGTCCCCTTTGTTTAGCCCTAACTTCCACTTATACACCTCAATCAGGTCGCCCCTCGCTCTACGTCTCTTGAGGGAGTGCAAATTCAGATGCTATAACCTATCTCTATACTCAAGGTTCCTAATGACCGGGATTAGTCTTGTCATTCTCCTCTGAATTCTTTCCAAGAATTCTATATCCATTCTGCAATACGGTGACCAAAACTGAACTGCGTAATCCAGGTGTAGTCTCACAAGAGCAAGATACAGTTTTAGGATGACCTCACTAGTCTTGTAACTAACACTCCTTTGTATTAACCCAAGTATTTTATTAGCCTTGTTACGAGCAAAAACACATTGTTTACTTGGCTTAAGGTTCCTACTTATCATTGCTCCCAAATCTCTCTCGCAGTCGGATTTTTCTATGGCATCGTTGTTCATCTGGTATCTGGTTTCCCTGTTATTATCTCCTATACTGAGTACTTTACATTTGTCCACGTTGAATTTCATCTGCCAGTTTTCAGACCATTCGAAAAATTTTTTTAGATCTTCCTGTAGTTTTGCCGAGTCCTCGTCAGATTTAATAACACGTCCTATTTTAGTGTCATCAGCAAATTTACTTATGTTGCTGTCTATGCCGATATCTATGTCGTTTATGTATATAATAAATAATAATGGTCCAAGAACTGAGCCTTGGGGAACTCCACTTGTGACGTTGCTCCAATGGGACTTAGTGCCGTTAATGCTCACTCGCTGTTTCCTGTCCTGTAACCACGCCCTAATCCATTTAAGGATGTTACCTTTGATGCATGTGCTTCTACCTTTCTAATTAGTCTTTCGTGGGGGACTCTGTCGAAGGCTTTGCTTAAGTCGAGATATACCACATCATAATTGTGCCCCTCGTCCACCGATTCGAAAACTGATGAGAAGAATGTTAATAGATTAGTTAGACAAAAACGTCCGCTTGTGAAGCCATGCTGGGAATCATTGATCAATCGGTGCTTCTCCAGGTGATTTCGAATAGAGTTTGAAATGATTACTTCCAGTAATTTGCCTACTATTGATGTTAGACTGATTGGGCGGTAATTAGAGGATAGTGATCTATCCCCCTTCTTGAAAATCGGTATTACATTCGCTATCCTCCAGGATTCTGGTACTACACCTGTTTTTAAGGACATGTTAAACAACTTTGCTAAGGGCATACTAAGTTCTTCCTTACATTCCCTTAATACTCTGGCAAATATCTCATCGGGACCAGGCGACTTATTAGGCTTTAGTTTGTCTATTTGCTTACTAACATCGTTACTAGTCACTACTATCTCGCTTAATTTGTTTTCTTCACTATCTCTGAATAGAGTCGGTGCCTCGGGTATCATGTTTAAATTTTCGGTGGTGAAAACTGTTGAAAAATATTTATTCAAATTATTGCTCATTTCTCCGTTGTTATCAGTGAGCTCGCCGGTATCTGACCGTATTGGTCCAATCTTTTCTCGTGTTTTAGTTTGATACATTTGGTAGAATCCTTTGGGGTTTGTCTTCGCATCCCTTGCTATCCTTACCTCATTATTCCTCTTGGCTGTCCTTATCTCGGTTTTAACCCTACTCGCCAATATCTTATAATAATCTTGGAGGTAAATTTCGCCACGCTTTAGTCTTCCTTTGGCCAATGATGTTCTTTAAATAATTATTTATCCATTTAGGGTCATTGTTGTCTGATCTGAGTTTTTTGTATGGTATGTTCTGCCTTTGTGCACTAAGTAACTCATTATTTAAATTGTCGAGGAACTCGGCAATCTCAGATCTCGTTATCAGGTCGGAGTCATCTGTCAGGTTCACAGCCAAGCGCGACAACCCCCCTCTCAGCTACCTCTTTTAACTGTCAAAGTTTGCCCTTCTGAAATTTGGTACTTTAGTGGAATTTTCCTTAGGTCTACCCTGAAAATCTAACTGGAATCTAATTTCTTTGTGATCGCTGTTTGTAAGTTCGTTCCCTACCTCGATATTGCTAATGAGGTTTTCTCTGTTCGACAGAACTAAATCGAGTATATTATTACCCTGGGTGGGTTCGGTTATATGTTGACTTAGGAAACAGTCCTGGATCGTCTCGAGAAAATCCTCTGATTCTGAGTTTCCCGTAAGGTCAGTCCAATCTATTTGGCCAAGGTTAAAGTCGCCTACTATATAGACTTTGTTGTGTATGGAAGCCCTGCGCATTTCATCCCAGATAAGTCGCTCATCGACTCTATCAAGATTGGGAGGTCTATATATTACTCCTGTGATTAATTTTTCCCTACCGTCGATTAATTCTATCCAAATTGTTTCTGTATTCCGCTCAGTTTTTATTTCCTTATTTATTTCACACTTCAGATTATCCCTAACATAGATTGCTACTCCGCCTCCTTTCCTGGTCTGCCTATCGGTATGGAAAAATTTGTAACACGCAATTTGGAATTCGATCGGCAACTCACGTGAGTCTAGGTTGATCCATGTTTCAGTGAATGCCATTATATCGATTTTTTCGGTACATACCAAGGCCCTAATATCATCCATTTTGTTTCTCATACTTCTACTGTTCGCGTAGTAGACATTTAAGTTAGTCGTGTTCTGAGTCCTCCCTTTACTGCGTTTAGTTTTGAACTCCCTGTTTAATTTAGTTTTGTCATCATTCCTAACACTATTTCCCTGTAATCTTTTACTTTGTTTACCCGCTACCACTGCAGTTTCCCCCACCTCCGTGCCCATATGTTCCCCTAGCAGTTTAAAGACTTCGACATCCTTTGAACTGCCCCCTCTAGAGACCTAGCCAGGGTTGCCACCCCATCCCGAGACAGGTGCACCCCATCCCTAGCATAAAGGTCCCTTCTGCCGTAGAAATTGTCCCAGTTGTCAATGAATGGGACTGATATTGACTTGCAATATCTGTCAAGACGGTCGTTGACACCAACCGCCCTTGACAACCATTCACTGCCAACTCTCCTTCTAGGCAGGACACCTCAGATGATAGGGATCCCTCCCTTAGACCTAATACGATCTATAGCTGCCTTGAACTTATCAAGAAGCTCCTCGCTCCTACACCGGCCAATATCATTGCCTCCTGCACTGAGGCAGATAATGGGTTTGTTCCCATTACCAGACAAGATATTGTCCATCCTGTCAATTATATCCCCCACCCCAGCTCCTGGCAAACACACCCTCATCCTATTTTTGTTTTTACCACAAAAGGTCCTGTCCAAGTACCTTACCTGTGAGTCACCAACAATTAAAGTTTTTATACCTTCTTTGTCAGCCCTGTCCCTGACTGTACTAACGTCCAATTCGTCTATCAAGGGACTGAACGAGTTGGCACACTTAGCTGTTGTTGTCGTTGTTGTCGCATCCTTGGTGTATTTCTTCACCACCAGCTTGGTCTTCCCTTTCCTCACAACCTTCCACTCGCTTGAGTTTTGAGTTTTCGTCAGACACTGGCTTTCCCTGTCCCACCTTCTACCTTTTATCCTCGCCAGCTCTTCCTTTAATTTCAGGTTCTCCAACGTGGCCCTCTCAATTTCTTCCTTGGCCCTTGTCAATTCTTCCATGGATCACTCCAGTTTGGTCAATAAACTCACACACCCCAGACCACACATAGCACTGGCCATATCTGATAATTATCCCTCGGGAGCTAACCCTGCCGTGACCTTTCCCCTAGTGAGGTCAGAACGCTTGATTGATAAAAGCTTTCAATACAAAAATATAAGAAACATAGTCAACATATAGCTTAACTATAGATTTGGTACTGTGGGTGTATGTATATTATGATCTTTAAACTGCTAAGAGAACATAGGGGCACGGGGGTGGAGGAGACTGCAGTGGGAGCGGGTAAACAAGGCGAAAGATTACAGGGAAATAGTGTTAGGAATGATGACATAACTAAATTTGACAGGGAGTTTAAAACTAAACGCGGTAAGGGGAGGACTCAGAACACGACTAACTTAAATGTATATTACGCGAACAGTAGAAGTATGAGAAACAAAATGGATGATATTAGGGCCTTGGTATGTACCGAAGAAATCGATATAATTGCATTCACTGAAACATGGATCAACCTAGACACACGTGAATTACCAGTCGAATACCAAATTGCGGGTTACAAACTGTTCCATACCGATAGGCAGACCAGGAAAGGAGGCGGAGTAGCAATCTATGTTAGGGATAACCTGAAGTGTGAAATAAATAAGGAAATAAAAACTGAGAGGAATACAGAAACAATTTGGATAGAATTAAGCGACGGTCGGGAAAAATTAATCACAGGAGTAATATACAGACCCCCCAATCTTGACAGAGTCAATGAGCGACTTATCTGGGATGAAATGCGCAGGGCTTCCATACACAACAAAGTCTGTATAGTAGGCGACTTTAACCTTGGCCAAATAGATTGGACCGACCTTACGGGAAACTCAGAATCAGAGGATTTTCTCGAGACGATCCAGGACTGTTTCCTAAGTCAACATATAACCGAACCCACACGGGGTAATAATATATTGGATTTAGTTTTGTCAAACAGAGAAAACCTCATTAGCAATGTCGAGGTAGGGAACGAACTTGCAAACAGTGATCACAAAGAAATTCGATTCCAGCTAGATTTTCAGGGCAGACGTAAGGAAAATTCCACTAAAGTACCAGATTTCAGAAGGGCAAACTTTGACAGTTTAAAGAGGCAGCTGAGAGAGGGGGTGTCGCGCTTGGCCGTGAACCTGACAGATGACACCGACCTGATAACGAGATCTGAGATTGCCGAGTTCCACGACAATTTAAATAGTGAGTTACTTAATGCACAAAGGCAGAACATACCATACAAAAAACTCAGATCAAACAACAATGACCCTAAATGGATAAATAATTATTTAAAGAACATCATTGGCCAAAGGAAGGCTATAGGTAGAAGGATAAATCGTGGCGAAATTCACCTCCGGGACTATTATAGGGTATTGGCGAGTAGGGTTAAAACCGAGATAAGGAAAGCAAAGAGGAATAATGAGGTAAGGATAGCAAGGGAGGCAAAGACAAACCCCAAAGGATTCCACCAAATGTACCAAACTAAAACACGAGAAAAGATTGGACCAATACGGTCAGACTCCGGCGAGCTCACTGATAACGACGGAGAAATGAGCAATAATTTGAATAAATATTTTTCAACAGTTTTCACCAGCGAAAATTTAATCATGATACCCGAGGCACCGACTCTATTCAGAGATAGTGAAGAAAACAAATTAAGTGAGATAGTAGTGACTAGTAACGATGTTAGTAAGCAAATAGACAAACTAAAGCCTAATAAGTCACCTGGTCCCGATGAGGTATTTGCCAGAGTATTAAAGGAATGTAAGGAAGAGCTTAGTATGCCCTTAGCAAAGTTGTTTAACATGTCCTTAAAAACAGGTGTAGTACCAGAATCCTGGAGGATAGCGAATGTAATACCGATCTTCAAGAAGGGGGATAGATCACTATCCTCTAACTACCGCCCAATCAGTCTAACATCAATAGTAGGCAAATTACTGGAAGCAATCATTTCAAACTCTATTCGAAATCACCTGGAGAAGCACAGATTGATCAATGATTCCCAGCATGGCTTCACAAGCGGACGTTCTTGCCTAGCTAATCTATTAACATTCTTTTCATCAGTTTTCGAATCAGTGGACGAGGGGCACAATTATGATGTAGTATATCTCGACTTTAGCAAAGCCTTCGACAGAGTACCCCACGAAAGACTAATTAGAAAGGTAGAAGCTCATGGCATCAAAGGTGACATCCTTAAATGGATTAGGGCGTGGTTACAGGACAGGAAACAGCGAGTGAGCATTAACGGCACTAAGTCCCATTGGAGCAACGTCACAAGTGGAGTTCCCCAAGGCTCAGTACTTGGACCATTATTGTTTATTATATACATAAACGACATAGATATCGGCATAGACAGCAACATAAGTAAATTTGCTGATGATACTAAAATAGGACGTGTTATCAAATCTGACGAGGACTCGGCAAAACTACAGGAGGATCTAAACAAATTTTTCGAATGGTCTGAAAAATGGCAGATGAAATTCAACATTGACAAATGTAAAGTACTCAGTATAGGAAATGTAAACAGGGAAACCAGATACCAGATGAACAACGATGCCATAGAGAAATCCGACTGCGAGAGAGATTTAGGAGTAATGATAAGTAGGAACCTTAAGCCAAGTAAACAATGTGTTTTTGCTCGAAACAAGGCTAATAAAGTACTTGGGTTCATACAAAGGAGTGTTAGTTACAAGACTAGCGAGGTCATCCTAAAACTGTATCTTGCTCTTGTGAGACCACACCTGGATTACGCAGTCCAGTTCTGGTCACCGTATTACAGAATGGATATAGAATCCTTGGAAAGAATTCAGAGGAGAATGACAAGACTAATCCCGGGTATCAGGAACCTTGAGTATAGAGACAGGTTAAAGCATCTTAATTTGCACTCCCTTGAGAGACGTAGAGCGAGGGGCGACCTGATAGAGGTGTATAAATGGAAGGCAGGGCTAAACAAAGGGGACATTACAAAGGTACTCAAATTATCCAACCAGGAGCGAACTCGTAACAATGGTTTTAAATTGGACAAATTTAGATTTAGGCGTGAAATAGGTAAACACTGGTTTGGAAACAGAGTAGTGGATGAATGGAACAAGTTACCAAATATCATCATTAACTCGAATACGCTGAATTGCTTCAAACATAGGTTGGATGCTCATATGAGCAATAGGGGTTGGGTGTAAACGGGACTGCCCAGTATGGGCCAATAGGCCCGCTGCAGTTTCCTCCATTCTTATGTTCTTATGTTCTTATGCTGGATTATATATTATGTATGTATATTATGTATGTGCTCCATTTATGTAGCTAGCAGCGTGTGGCAATGTTATTACCATATCCCACATGCCTAATTAATGTGCCTGGCGACGTATGGAAGCTGCTAATGTATCACTTGCCATACGTCGTCTATAGCAGTTGACCAAGGAGCCTAGCCAAGGGAGAGCGCTGCTCTCCTCTGTGTACATACTCTTATCCAGTAAACCGAACCTACAAAACTATACAGGTGTTTGTGTTCTCTCCTGTATATAGAACTTATTATTCAGAACCTAACAGTGGGAGCTGGTCTTGTAAACATTCTTGTGACCTGATGTTGGCACCCACTGTCTGGATGGCGTCGTGCATAAGACCGTAAGAAAATAAGGAGTCTGCAATAGGCCTGTTGGTCTGTGCACGGCAGCTCCTGTCTAGAGTTACAACCACACTCTATCATCCATGAATCTATCTAGCCTCCTTTTAAAACTTTCCAGCGTTCCAGCACTTACTACAAAGTTGATAAGCTTGTTCCACTCGTCTGCCACCCTAATTGTGAACCACTTCCTTCCTATCTCCCCCCTAAACCTAAACTTATCCAACTTAAATCCTTTGCTCCGAGTCCTTTCCTGCTCGGATATTATAAGAACTTTATCTATATCCCCTTTATTGATTCCTTTCACCCACTTAAATACTTCTATTATATGTCCCTGCACTCTTCGTCTTTCTAGGGAATGCAAGTTTAGTTTCTTTAATCTATCTGGAAGGTTTCTAAGTCCCGGAATCATTTTCGTCATTCTTCGCTGCACCGATTCCAGTGTTGGTGGTGGTGGCGGTGGACAGGGTGTGTCAGGTCCGTGTCAGGTCAACATTGACCGCTAAGCACGATTGTCAAGTCTAACAGTTGTTTCTTTGTTTCGTGTTGAAATTGCCACTTTTGTATATCGGTTGTGGGTTGATCGTCAATCTTTGCACTGTACTGTTGGTGGGAAGATGTTGATAAATACAGATGGGAAGGAGATGGGGAAGGGGAAGGGCCCGACAGACCAGGCTGGCAGCTGTCTCCATGGTCAGAAGACCACGAACGCGTGAGCGGGCAGCGCCGACGTCCTCACCCTATGAACGCTGAAGACGGTGTGTGTGTGTGAGACTAAACAACTTGTTTAGGCAGGTCGACAGGTTCAAGGGTTCTTGGCTACACCCACGATCCAAACATTGGACGCTACCTGACCTAGCTTGGAGAAGGACGTGCCCCTAAGTGCTCGTGTTAGTGACCATAGGAAATGGCCGCCGTGGATCGTTGTGTTGTGGGGGACGAGAGACGGTGTGTGAGGAAAGACGACCCCCTGGCCACTCTGTTAAGTCATCTGGAGCAGTTGGGGAGAGAGATAGACGTTTTAAAGGGGAGAACGAAGCCCTCAGGACTGAACTCTTTCAGGTACGTGTCCTGCCTAGCAGGACACCTGCGAAGGAGGGTCAGGAGGAGCAGGGTGTGGAGTGCAGTAACTCCTACCAAGTGTTGTAGGAAGCTGGCGAGGAAGAGAAGAGGCAGGGCGGTGTGGTGCCAGGAGAGAAAAGGGCAGTTGTTCAAACCCTGCCCAGTGGTAAGGTCGTGGTAGTTGGGGACAGCCAGGTGAGGTTCTTATATAGGACTTTTTGTGTAAGAGATAGGAAGCGTAGGACTAGGGTGTGTTTTTCTGGGGTTGAGATAGGGCATGTAGCTGAGAGGATAGATAGGGTTTTGTCAGGGGAGGGTACCAAGCCAGTAGTGTGTCTTAGTGTAGGAGGTAACGACATAAGAAAGGTTAGGAGTGAGTAACTTTTCAAGAGGTATAGGGAGGCGCTAGGGATGGTTAGAGATAGGGGAGGGATCCCGATAGTATGTGGTGTCTTACCTAGAAGAGGAGTTGGCGGTGAATGGCTGTCCAGGGCAATTGCTATAAATTGCCGACAGGAAAAACATTGTGCAAGCAATGGTTGAGCATCCATTGATAATTGGCAACCATACAATGGCAACTACTACCTGTACAGTCGTGTCGGAGTACACTCGTCTCGTGCGGGGGTAAAGACGTTGTCTGCATCCCTGGAGCGTGAAATTGTCACTCCAAAGGGGGGGGGGGGGAGGGTTTCGCCATTAGAGAGAGGATCAGGGTAAGTGGGAATAAAAAAAAACAAGCAGGTCCTGGGGAGTAAAATTGGTTACTCAGGACAAGGGGTAAAGCAAGACCAGGGAAGGGTAGGTTTAAATGTATACTATACGAACAGTAGGAGCGTTAGAAATAAATAGACTTGCTGAGAGCGGTTGTATGAAGGGGGGATGGGTCGCACTCTTCGTCAGGGATACATTAAAATGTTGTATTAATATTTCAATAAAGGGCGAAACAGGAACCGAGTCTGTATGGGTAGAAATTGCAGAAGGAAGAGAAAAACTAATTATGTGAGTGATTTACAGGCCCCGAGTCTTGCGAAAGAAGCAGCTCAGCTCATATGGCAGGAAATGAGTAGGGCAGCAAAATATAACAACCTGTGCATTACGAGGGATTTCAACTTCAGAAATATTGACTGGGACAACATTGTAGGTGACTGAATCTGAAGACTTCCTAGACGCAGTACAGGAGAATTTTTTAAAACGACTAATTACAGAACCTACTAGAGGTGACAATGTATTAAACCTAGTATTGACATATAAAGAAAATATTATCCGAGATATCACAATAGGGAAAAACTAGGGAACAGTGATCACAGAGAAACCAGGTTTACCCTAAATTGGGAAACGAAAAACAATGACAATATGGTCAGAGTCCCAGACTTTCGATCTGCGGATTAAGAGGGGTTAAGAAGGTACCTAGGTCATGTCGCCTGGGAACGGTCAGGTCAGTCCCCGGTAGGAACGGGTGAGATCACCGGCGACACAACAATTGATCATGACTATGATCTATTCACTAGTATATTATGTAAGGCACAAGAACAAAATATACCATACAGAAATATTAGGTCAAATAAGAATGAGCCAAGGTGGATAACCAAAAAACTTAAACTTGACATAGGAATAAAGAAAGAAATTTATAAGAAATTAAAGGGAGGGAGGAGCATCTCAGAGATAGGTATAATGAACTATATAGGAATGTTAAGACAAATTTAAGGAAGGCAAAGAGAGACTATGAAATCAGGATAGCAATAGAATCCAAGGCGAATCCTAAGGAATTTTTTCAGGTATATAGGACAAAGGTCAGGGACAAAGTGGGGCCTTTAAAGTCAGAGAGAGTGGAAGTAATCGATAATAGTGAGAAAATAAGCAAAGCATTAAACAGCTGATTCCTATCAGAAAAAAAAGGATGTTCTTAAGAAGATAAATAAATTAAAAAAAAGACAAAATCCCCAGGGCCGGATGAAATTTTCCCTCGTGTTTTGAATAAGTGTAAGGAACAGATTAGCGCACCCCTCGTAAATTTATTTACAAAATCATTAGACACGGGAGTTGTGCCAGACTTGTGTAAACGGGCAAATTTAGTACCAATATTCAAAAATGGAGGCAGAGCATCAGCGTCAAATTACCGGCCGATTAGTTTGACGTAAGTAGAGGGGAAATTTCTTGAATCACTTATTGCAAATATCATCTGATCGCATTTAGAGAAAAACAAATTAATCTACGACTCTCAACATGGGTTTACAAAGGGAAAATCTTGTCTAACACTTCTGCTGACGTTTTTTTAGGAAAGTCTTCCAGGTAGTAGATAATGACGAAAATTACGATGTTATTTACTTAGACTTTAGCAAAGCGTTTGACAGAGTACCTCATCAGAGGCTTCTGAGAAAAGTTGAGGCTCCTGGTATCGAGGGGAAAGTCTTAAATTTGGATAAAATCATGGCTCATCGAAAGAACGCAGAGGGTCAGCGTAGATGGTGCTAAATCTAAGTGGGGCTGTGTAACCAGTGGGGTTCCCCAGGGGTCAGTACTGGGCCCACTCTTGTTCATAATCTACATAAACGATCTAGATACTAGGATCATCAGTGACGTAAGCAAGTTTGCGGATGACACCAAAATAGGGCGACAGATTAATGCAGTACAGGAGGATTTAAATAAACTGCAGGATTGGTCAGAAAAATGGCAAATGAAATTCAACACCAGCAAGTGCAGTGTACTTTATATTGGAAGAACAAATACTGTCAATGTATACAGCCTTAACAACATCAACCTAAAGAAATCGACTTGTGAAAGAGACTCAGGGGTACTTGTAAGCCCGGACCTACGGCCTAGGAAACCGTGCGTTAATGTTCGAAATAAGGCAAACAGAGTATTAAGTTATATATCTGGAAGTGTAAGTAATAAGAGTGCGGAGGTCATATTGCAACTATATTTTGTGCTAGTCTGGCGGCACCTCGATTATGCTGTTCAGTTTTGGTGCCCATCATATAGAATGGATATCAATTCACTAGAGTCGGTGCAGCGAAGAATGACGAAAATGATTCCGGGACTTTGAAACCTTCCATATCAAGATAGATTAAAGGAACTAGACTTGCATTCCCTAGAAAGATGAAGAGTGCGGGGAGATATGAGAGAAATATTTAAATGGGTGAAAGGAATCAATAAAGGAGATTTAAAGTTCTTATAAAATCCGAGCAGGATAGGACTCATAGCAACGGATTTAAGTTGGATAAGTTTAGGTTTAGGAGAGAGATAGGAAGAAACTGGTTCACAAATAGGAGGGTAGACGAGTGGAACAATCTTAGCAACTTTGTAGTAAGTGCTGGAAAACTGGAAAGTTTCAAAAGGAGGCTAGATAGATTCACGGATGATACAGAATGGTTGTAACTCTCGACAGGAGCTGCCATGCACAGGCCAACCGGCCTATTGCAGACTCCTTATTTTCTAATGTTCTTATGTTCTTATTGGCATCTCGTTGACTACATCATAGAAAGAGACCGCCGAGATGTCCTCATCACCCGAGCCATGCGTGGCTCAGACCTTCGGCTCGACAGAGCCAAGCTCTCGCTTCACATCGCCCCAAACCGGCGAAGGCAGCAAGCCTCCAGAAGAGGCTTTAACACCAAGAGACTGGAGGATCCAGTGGTAGCACATGCGTTTTAGAGCGCAGTTCGACGATGGGCTGATAAACAACCCAACAACAAACAACAAAAATCCCACTGCCGAATGGGGCCCCATCAAAGCTGCCATCACAGAAACCTGCAACGTGACCCTTGGCCAGATCAAAAGAAAACACCAGGATTGATTTGATGAAAACGACCCGGATCTCGAAGTACTCGTCAATAGTAAACGTGCTGCTCTCACTGACTGGCAGAACAACCCTAAGTTTCTGACCAAAGCTGATACTGTACTTTCCACGAGAAGAAAGAGGCGGCCCAACGCAAACTTCGCAATCTAATGAACGAATGGTGGAAAAACATAGCGTGTGAAATGCAAAAATGTGTGGATCAACACAATGCTCAATGAAGACCATGCACAAGTCACGATGTTGTTCTCTGCACTTTCCCTGTGTCTGGCAGGCAGCAAAGATCATGTCAGTTGTGCTACTTAATGGTTTAAAAATACATTGAGATTCTGGGAGGAAGTTTTCCGCTTCAGGAAGAGGTCTGCTTAGGAAGAATAGTGCGATAATCTTGCCAGCTACGGACAACATTGAGATTCATTGTAGTTGCCACAGTCTGACCAGTCTTTGTTGTTCTTATAATATTGACAATCTTGGCTTCTTTAAGATCTTTGGGGATTTCCTCCTCCTCCTATATTTTTTTCAGGAGAGAGTGAGACGGCTGGTTAGCAGAGGTCCTCCTGCTTTATGCACCTCGGTGGCTTTGTTTATTTTTATCTTCTCGATGACAGTAGCCACCTCATCCAGGGATGGAGGATAGCTGAGGTGGGTCAGCTCTGGGTGCTGAGGGACCTGCTGGGTAGTCAGGACATCCACATCGGTGTTTTGGTTGAGCAGCGAATGGTAGAGCTCTTTCTAGCGCTGAAGAATGCCTTCTTCATCTATAATTGGGGAGTTACCGTTGGATGAGCGAAGGGAGGCCAAGCCATGGGTAGTTAGGTCATATATTGTTTTAGCGGAATTAAAAGATACCAGCATGGACGACAGTAGACTGACAAAGCAGAAACTTTACAGTCACTCAACGAATGGTAAACGTAGTGCTGGCGGACAAAGGAAAATGTACTGTATAAGGATAGTCTTAAGACAAACCTGAAAATGTGCCAAATCGACCCCCCTCACCTGGGAGACGATCACTCCACACCGTATCACTTGGAGGAGCATCTCACGAGGTGTCAATATTTTCGAATTAGCCCGACTGCATACCGAGGCAGACAAGAGCCAACGCCGAAAAGACTGTGCCTCCGCCCCTCCCATACTAGATGTAGCCCTCCACACGTGCAACATCTGTAGACGGCTCTGCCGATCCCTCATCGGCCTTGCGAGTTGAGTATTTGTATTTAGGGTTTTTTTCTCTGTTGGTTTGTGTGTGAGGGATGGGTTTGTGTTTGTGTGTGTGGGGGCAAGGGGTTTGTGAGTGTGTGTAAGTTTAGGGGGTTTGTGTGTGTGTGGGTGTTTGTGTATATATATATATATATATATATATATATATATATATATATATATATATATATATATGCAAGTAAATCACTGTAGGTGCGCGTGATCTAGGTACAGTATATGCTGATAACCACAAGGAAAGAAGAAAACACGAAGTTCCCAAGAGCTTTCGTGCAATTCACCCCTGAAGATGTGAATTACACGAAAGCGCTTGGGAACGTCGTGTTTTCTTCTTTCCTTGTGGTTATCAGCATATATATATATATATATATATATATATATATATATATATATATATATATATATATATATATATATATATATATATATATATATATTGGGTGTTGTATGTGTGTGAGCGTTTGGCGGTAATGTGTGTGCGTTTTGTTATGGTAAATAGTTTAGCTTATGCTTGTGTGACTGATATCCATTTTCTTTGATGGGTTATTTCCACAGTATAGTAATTGTTTAATTATTAGGTTAAATTATCAGCATTGTGCTTTTAAAAGAACTGGTGTATATTTTATTACATATTCAATATCAATTGTTATGTATAGGTATATTTTAATGTTGGGGAAAATAACTGCCTGTGTTGGTGGACTAGTTAGTCCTGAATTCTGACGTGGAGTTGAGACGGTGCAGTTGGGCTTCAACTGGACATTATACACAGCCAGGTTTTTACCATTTATTTATTGTTCCATTGCTCATCTTCTAATATACATCGTAGTTAAAGTTATATTTTAAAGCAAACTTGTAATTTTCTTATATAGTTATAATAGGGTTAACGTAACGAGAGTTGGTACAGTAAATACCGGGAAAAAGTGTTTAGTTCTCTGTGCCTTTAGAGCCCTTTAACTTACTACTGATAGGGGATAACAGTGTGTTTGGAGTGTTGTGTACGTGTGTATTTGGCGGGTGTGTTTGGGGGTTGTGTGTGTGTTTGGGGCGTTTCGTGTGTGTGTGTGTTTTCCTTTTATTATTTTTGTATTTTTTGTAATGACTTTTTTACCATTTTTTTAAGTTTTCGTACCCTTTTAATCATGTTTTTTGGGCAAATTTTAGGATTTTTATGCTTTTGTTTTCGTGTTTTGGAGATTTTTGTTGTATTTATAAATTCGTTTGATTTTTTATAATTTCTTTTAGTATTTGTTTTAAGAGATTATTATTATTATTTTTTCTTTATGAGTTTATTTTGCGAGACTTTTAAAATATTTTTGAAGGGGATAAATTGTCGGGTTCTGGTGGGCATCTCTCCTTTCATGGTCCTTACAACATCTATATAAATATCTATATATATGCAAGTAAATCACTGTAGGTGCGCGTGATCTAGGTATATGCTGATAACCACAAGGAAAGAAGAAAACACGAAGTTCCCAAGCGCTTTCGTGTGTAATTCACATCTGTACTCACCCCTGAAGATGTGAATAACACGAAAGCGCTTGGGAACTTCGTGTTTTCTTTTCCTTATGGTTATCAGCATATATATATATATATATATATATATATATATATATATATATATATATATATATATATATATATATATATATTTCACATAAAGCCTGTTCACGGCGCCATAAGCTCGTTGAACAGGCTTTCTGTGAAATATAACAGTCTAGAAATTATTTTGTATCCTGGTGGTCCAGCGGTTAGCGTTCCCCAGCCAGTCATGTGCTCGTGGGCGGCGGGTTCGAATGCTGGCGGGTTGAGGTGTTGGTTGTATATATATATATATATATATATATATATATATATATATATATATATATATATATATTATTTGTTTTTATCTTATTTTTCTGCTTATTATAAACTTTTGTGATTTTCCAGCAATTTTTTTTAAATATTTGGGTCTTTAGTAAATTATTGTATGATTTTGTAGTTTCTACTGTATTTTTGCAATCCTTAATAATTTATGTACAGTTTTGTAGATGTTTGTCGCTTTACTATATTTTTCCAATTTTTTACCACATAAATTACGTATTTCACTCTATTGTATTTTTTTGCCAAATTTGTGTTTTTTTTTCTGTAGTTTTGCTTTTTTATTCTCTGTAGTAATTTTTTGGGCCAATTTCTGTATTTTTCATTTTCTTGATTTTGTACAGTACGTTTTTATGCTGTTACTTATTCATAGACGTGTTACTTTGTAGATGTGTTACTTTATATGTACATGTGTTACTTTATTTGTAAATGTGTTACTTTTTATGTACATGTGTTACTTTATTTATGGACAAGTTACTTTAATTCCAGCTTTGTAACTCAATTTGTTGATTTTCTCCACTTGTGTTTATTTTTTTGCGCTTGTGTTGTAAGTTTGTGTTGTTTGGTTTGTAAGTTTGTGTTGTAAGTTTGTGATGCTTGTGTTGTAAGTTTGTGATGCTTGTGTTGTTTGGTTTGTAAGTTTGTGTTGTAGGTTTGTGATGCTTGTGTTGTAAGTTTGTGATGCTTGTGTTGTAAGTTTGTGTTGTTTGTGTTGTAAGTTTGTGATGCTTGTGTTGTTTGGTTTGTAAGTTTGTGTTGTAAGTTTGTGATGCTTGTGTTGTAAGTTTGTGATGCTTGTGTTGTTTGGTTTGTAAGTTTGTGTTGTAAGTTTGTGATGCTTGTGTTGTAAGTTTGTGATGCTTGTGTTGTAAGTTTGTGATGTTTATGTTGTAAGTTTGTGTTGTTTGGTTTGTAAGTTTGTGATGTTTGTGTTGTAAGTTTGTGATGCTTGTGTTGTAAGTTTGTGTTGTTTGGTTTGTAAGTTTGTGATGCTTGTGTTGTTTGGTTTGTAAGTTTGCGTTGTAAGTTTGTGATGTTTGTGTTGTAAGTTTGTGTTGTTTCGTTTGTAAGTTTGTGTTGCAAGTTTGTGACGCTTGTGTTGTAAGTTTGTGATGTTTGTGTTGTAAGTTTGTGATGCTTGTGTTGTAAGTTTATGTTGTTTGTGTTGTTTGGTTTGTAAGTTTGTGTTGTAAGTTTGTGATGCTTGTGTTGTTTGGTTTGTAAGTTTGTGTTGTAAGTTTGTGATGTTTGTGTTGTAAGTTTGTGATGTTTGTGTTGTAAGTTTGTGATGCTTTTGTTGTAAGTTTGTGATGTTTGGTTTGTGATGTTTGTGTTGTAAGTTTGTGATGTTTGTGTTGTAAGTTTGTGATGATTGTGTTGTAAGTTTGTGATGTTTGTGTTGTAAGTTTGTGATGTTTGTGTTGTAAGTTTGTGATGCTTGTGTTGTTTGGTTTGTAAGTTTGTGTTGTAAGTTTGTGATGTTTGTGTTGTAAGTTTGTGATGTTTGTGTTGTAAGTTTGTGATGCTTGTGTTGTAAGTTTGTGATGTTTGGTTTGTGATGTTTGTGTTGTAAGTTTGTGATGTTTGTGTTGTAAGTTTGTGATGATTGTGTTGTAAGTTTGTGATGTTTGTGTTGTAAGTTTGTGATGTTTGTGTTGTAAGTTTGTGATGTTTGTGTTGTAAGTTTGTGATGTTTGTGTTGTAAGTTTGGGATGTTTGTGTTGTAAGTTTGGGATGTTTGTGTTGTAAGTTTGGGATGTTTGTGTTGTAAGTTTGGGATGCTTGTGTTGTAAGTTTGGGATGCTTGTGTTGTAAGTTTGTGATGTTTGTGTTGTAAGTTTGTGATGCTTGTGTTGTAAGTTTATGTTGTTTGTGTTGTTTGGTTTGTAAGTTTGTGTTGTAAGTTTGTGATGCTTGTGTTGTTTGGTTTGTAAGTTTGTGTTGTAAGTTTGTGATGTTTGTGTTGTAAGTTTGTGATGTTTGTGTTGTAAGTTTGTGATGCTTTTGTTGTAAGTTTGTGATGTTTGGTTTGTGATGTTTGTGTTGTAAGTTTGTGATGTTTGTGTTGTAAGTTTGTGATGATTGTGTTGTAAGTTTGTGATGTTTGTGTTGTAAGTTTGTGATGTTTGTGTTGTAAGTTTGTGATGCTTGTGTTGTTTGGTTTGTAAGTTTGTGTTGTAAGTTTGTGATGTTTGTGTTGTAAGTTTGTGATGTTTGTGTTGTAAGTTTGTGATGCTTGTGTTGTAAGTGTGTGATGTTTGGTTTGTGATGTTTGTGTTGTAAGTTTGTGATGTTTGTGTTGTAAGTTTGTGATGATTGTGTTGTAAGTTTGTGATGTTTGTGTTGTAAGTTTGTGATGTTTGTGTTGTAAGTTTGTGATGTTTGTGTTGTAAGTTTGTGATGTTTGTGTTGTAAGTTTGGGATGTTTGTGTTGTAAGTTTGGGATGCTTGTGTTGTAAGTTTGGGATGTTTGTGTTGTAAGTTTGGGATGCTTGTGTTGTAAGTTTGGGATGCTTGTGTTGTAAGTTTGGGATGTTTGTGTTGTAAGTTTGTGATGTTTGTGTTGTAAGTTTGTGATGATTGTGTTGTAAGTTTGGGATGTTTGTGCTGTAAGTTTGTGATGCTTGTGTTGTTTGGTTTGTAATTTTGTGTTTTAAGTTTGTGATGTTTGTGTTGTAAGTTTGTGATGTTTGTGTTGTAAGTTTGTGTTGTAAGTTTCTACAAGTGTTCTTTAGGTAAGTGTTGCCTTTCTTCAGTGATCCTTATTTTTAATTCGTATTATTGTTGGTGTAGTCTGGCGGTGGTGGTGATTGTGGTGATGATGGTGATGGTGGTGATGTTGGTGTTGGTGATATTGATGATGATGATGGTGATGGTGGTAGCAATGATGGTGGTAGGCTGTGGCGATTCAAGGATTTTTTTTCTAGTGAGTCAAAGTTTAGAAATGTCCCCAATTTGTGTGACTGAGGGAGCACCAAGAGAAGACTTGAGTACAGTGGGTTGTGGACTGTCATGTCTGAAAACCAGTTGTAAGCTGCATGGAAGCATTAACAAATTGCTTAGAGGCTTAGGTCATACATTTAACATTTAGACTTCATGAAATAAAGCTACCACAATGTATTTCGAAATTGTAAAATGTATGGTGGTATATGGAACTCATTGCAACAACAAAATAACAGTTTACAAGGAAATCCTCCTCTTTTTCACTCTGCTAAAGTTCTTATAACTTAAGTAGATTCAAGGGTTTCTGCAAGGTCTCTCAATTCCAACCAGGGCAAGAGCCGATAAACACTCTTCACAATTGGTTCATCTGAAGTAGGACTTAATTAGTTTTAGTTTACCAAATGTTCTTTATGCTTCAGCTGTTAAAACCCCATTGTACCTAATATTCGATACAAAAGGCAACATTGGGTTAAGTTATATCTAACCTGCTCCTCCTGATAAACAACAACATATACTGTTCACTTGCATCGTCTAGTTCTACTTTAGTAGCAGGTGTCTCCTGGATTAGACGAATAAATGTGTACTGTACGCGTGGAATGTGGTGGCTGGGGCTGCCACCTGCCAGACCATCAGTCGCCTCTCTCTCTCTCTCTCTCTCTCTCTCTCTCTCTCTCTCTAAATTGCCGTATGTAACGAATTATTTCCCCAAATTTTCTCAGGGAGGGCATTCTGTCCCTCCCCTTCTCCCCCAGCAGCTACGCCATTGGTGGTGGGGGTGGTAATAATGATGGAGAATGATGGCAATGGTGATAGTGATGGTGGTAATTGTGGTGATGGTGGTGGAAATGATAGTGTGGTTGTTGTTGTTGGTGGTGGTGGTGGTAATGATGGTGGTAATAATGATAGTGATATGGGGATGATGGTGTTGGTGGTAAAAACGTTGGTGGTGATAATGGTGATGGCGGTGGTGTTGGTGGTCATAATGATGGTGGTCGGGGTGGTAATAAATTAAATAATACTGGTAATGGTAATAATGACGACGATGGTGAAGAGGGATGATGGTAATGGTGATAACGATAATTGATAGGAATGATAGTGAGATTTTTATTATTATTATTTTTCAACGTTTTGCATCAAAGTTCAGTAACAGGCAAAACCTCAGACACGAAAAAGTTACCTTTAAAAATGGTTCTCTATACCGCGTTCATATCACTGATATTATTACTCAAGACACAGAATAAATAACTTGGTGAACCCATACGTAAAGGTGAAAGATGGAGAGTCAATTATTTGGCGAGTAAAGTGTTTTTGTGCGAGTCTCCCCCCACTCTCGTCTGATCCCGTTTTCTTCAAGGGGAAACTAAGTTGGCTATTTGTTGAATGGTGGATGTTGTGTTGTGTTGTGTTGTGTTTTATGTGTTTGTTGGTGTGATTGTGTGTTTGTGTTTTGTTCTTGCTTTTGGGTTTGTGTTTGCATTTGAATTTTTTGTAGGATGGTCTGTTTGTATTTTGCATTTGTTAGCTGCTTTTCTATATATTTAATTGTGTGATTGTTTCTGTTTTTGTTTTACGTAGTTATAGAGTTTTGTGTTTTTGTGTGTATTTGTTGGTTTATAGTTTGTCTATATAATTACTAAATTGTTTATGTTTTTATATCTATTTGTATGTATGTTGTCATTTTATAATGTTTGTTTGTTTCTTTGAATGTTTATTTTCTATGTAATTGCAATGTTGTATTTTTTGTTTTAATATAATTACAAGATTATGTTGTTTTCTACATGATAATAGATTTATGAGTTGTTGTAAATATGATTGTGTATGTTTTTTTGTCCATACATACTGTAGCAGTGGGTTTGTATGTTTATGTTTTGTTTATGTTCTGTTTATTTCGTTTTTGTTGTGTGTGTGTGTGTGTGTGTGTGTGTGTGTGTGTGTGTGTGTGTGTGTGTGTGTGTGTCCCGATAACTTGCTGCTGAAGAAGGGAAACTTATCGGTAGAGTGTCAGTCGCCTTTTCCTGTAGGTTGGCACCCGATGCTTAATTATGCCAGACTAACGTATTATAGAACAGTTGGCCAGCTATTGTGAGGGTCCGCTTGTTGTGGTGTAGCTGACCAGGTGTGTGTGTGTGTGTGTGTGTTGGGGTGTAGCTGTAGACGATGGAGAGAGAGAGAGAGAGAGAGAGAGAGAGAGAGAGAGAGAGAGAGAGATGTAAGGAGGGAGAACGGGAGGACAGAGAGCGAAAGAGAGAGGGATGGGGGTAGGACGAGAAGAGAGAGGAGGAGAAGGGAGGACACAAGCAAGTTACCTGTCGAGGGATTTGCTGGCTGGGAGGGCAGGTGTTGTCGTCAGGGGAGGGGAGGCCGCCTACCACCACCTGCCTCATGCTTGGGGAGTGTTGATGCTATTCTTGTTATGTTGTCGCTGTGGCTGTCGTGGTGGTGGTGGTGATGGTGGTGTTGGTGATGGAGGAGGTGATGATGGTGGTGATGACGGTTGTGATGGAGGTGGTGGAGGTGATGGAGGTGGCGAAGATGGTGATGATGGTGATAGTGGTGGTGATGGTGGTGATGGAGGTGGCGAAGGTGGTGATGATGGTGATAGTGGTGGTGTTGGGTGTGGTGATGGTAGTGGTGGTGGTGGGGAGTGACAGAGGTAGACAACTGTTGGCTAGACCACCGTTTAGTGAGATCAGATATGAACATGAGACTCGCTCCACCGCGCAGGAGGCTCAGCCGCCGCCTCTCCCAGAAGGCCGACAATGACGAGGGAATCCAACCCAGGATTCAATGTACCAGCACGGCGACTCTTTCAGCTAACTGCTTCACCGTGTCTTCACTGATGGAGACCTTTAGAAGGAGACTATTGTGATGGTCTACAGCGTGGTGATAATCCCCTCTTAGGTCTTGATAAAATATTCTTCGTGGTCGATTGATTCATCTTTGAAGAGTGTGGAGAGGAGCACCAGGGCTACTTCACAAGTGTCCTCGCCGAGGTTATGACCACCAGGATGTCAGGCAGCGACGGACTGGTCACTCTGTGTGGATGTACTAACAACCGTCTTGCTAAATAAGTCCACTACTTCCCAGCTCAGGCGTGGCTAGAGAACTCGCTGTTAGACGAGGCGGTGTTCTAATGACGCCCTAAAAGCGTATCTCACGAAGGATGACATGCCGGTACTGTCTAGGAGGAGCAGGCGACAGATAATCCATTTGGACAAACACCATTTACCATGCCGCTTCCTGCTGCCAAGAGAACCAACCACTTTGTACATGAAGCCGAAAAGCGACAGGAAAGGAAAGAAAGAGAGAGAGAGAGAGAGAGAGAGAGAGAGAGAGAGAGTAGAAAAGTCAGACCACCGGGCGACCTTCCCCTGGGGCACCACCCGCCGCCTCTGCAAAAGGAACAGCAGATCAAGAATTGGACTCCCGAGTCACCTCAGGCACCACCAACGTAACCCGCGGCAGACATCATCCGGGTAAAGCCCGAGACGACCACTTCCCCCGCCATGGTTTCTTAAGTGTTATGGGTGTTGTCGACGCTGTTGTTGTTGTTGTTGTTATGTTTGTTATAGTGTTTTGTTGATGTAGAATTGATGGCTTGTATGCGTGTAATTATTTACGTCTGTTGATGATGTTGGGTCTTCGTTTTGTTGATGTCGTTGTAGTGCTCTTACTTTTAATACACGTTGTTATTTTTGCCTGTAGATGATGTGAGATATTGTTGTTGTTGTTGAGATTATTCCCTTCTGTTAATGTGTTGTTGTTGTTAATGCTGAAAGTGTAAGGTTCTGAAAGATTTTATATTTTATTTAATGTGTTTACTGATTGCTTGAGCTGTGTGTTGCTTCTGATGGTGATTGTTATTGATGGTATATATAAACATTAATGATAACGTTATTGTCTGTCTACGTAAGGTTGTGGATATTTGTTATTATCTCTCAAAAGTTGTTGTTGGTGATACAGCCACAGCCACATTAACATTGTTCCTGCTGTTGTTGCTGTATTACTGTTGTTGTTGATGCTGTGGGTGTTGGTTGTACTGCTGTTGTTGTTGATGCTGTGGGTGTTGGGTGTACTGCTGTTGTTGTCCATACTGTGGGTGTTGGTTGTACCGCTGTTGTTGTCCATACTGTGGGTGTTGGTTGTACTACTGTTGTTGTCCATACTGTGGGTGTTGGTTGTACTACTGTTGTTGTCCATACTGTGGGTGTTGGTTGTACTACTGTTGTTGTCCATACTGTGGGTGTTGGTTGTACTGCTGTTGTTGTCCATACTGTGGGTGTTGGTTGTACTACTGTTGTTGTCCATACTGTGGGTGTTGGTTGTACTGCTGTTGTTGTCCATACTGTGGGTGTTGGTTGTACTACTGTTGTTGTCCATACTGTGGGTGTTGGTTGTACTACTGTTGTTGTCCATACTGTGGGTGTTGGTTGTACTACTGTTGTTGTCCATACTGTGGGTGTTGGTTGTACTACTGTTGTTGTCCATACTGTGGGTGTTGGTTGTACTACTGTTGTTGTCCATACTGTGGGTGTTGGTTGTACTGCTGTTGCTGTCCATACTGTGGGTGTTGGTTGTACTACTGTTGTTGTCCATGCTGTGGGTGTTGCTTGTACTGCTGTTGTTGTCCAATGTCCATACTGTGGGTGTAGGTTGTACTACTGTTATTGTCCATACTGTGGGTGTTGGTTGTACCGCTGTTGTTGTCCATACTGTGGGTGTTGGTTGTACCGCTGTTGTTGTCCATACTGTGGGTGTTGGTTGTACTGCTGTTGTTGTTCATACTGTGGGTGTTGGTTGTACTACTGTTGTTGTCCATACTGTGGGTGTTGGTTGTACTACTGTTGTTGTCCATACTGTGGGTGTTGGTTGTCCTGCTGTTGTTGTCCATACTGTGGGTGTTGGTTGTACTGCTGTTGTTGTCCATACTGTGGGTGTTGGTTGTACTGCTGTTGTTGTCCATACTGTTGGTGTTGGTTGTACTGCTGTTGTTGTCCATACTGTGGGTGTTGGTTGTACTGCTGTTGTTGTCCATACTGTGGGTGTTGGTTGTACTGCTGTTGTTGTCCATACTGTGGGTGTTGGTTGTACTGCTGTTGTTGTCCATACTGTGGGTGTTGGTTGTACTGCTGTTGTTGTCCATACTGTGGTTGTTGGTTGTACTACTGTTGTTGTCCATACTGTGGGTGTTGGTTGTACTGCTGTTGTTGTCCATACTGTGGGTGTTGGTTGTACTGCTGTTGTTGTCCATACTGTGGGTGTTGGTTGTACTGCTGTTGTTGTCCATACTGTGGGTGTTGGTTGTACTACTGTTGTTGTCCATACTGTGGGTGTTGGTTGTACTACTGTTGTTGTCCATACTGTGGGTGTTGGTTGTACTGCTGTTGTTGTCCATACTGTGGGTGTTGGTTGTACTGCTGTTGTTGTCCATACTGTGGGTGTTGGTTGTACTGCTGTTGTTGTCCATACTGTGGGTGTTGGTTGTACTGCTGTTGTTGTCCATACTGTGGGTGTTGGTTGTACTGCTGTTGTTGTCCATACTGTGGGTATTGGTTGTACTGCTGTTGTTGTCCATACTGTGGGTGTTGGTTGTACTGCTGTTGTTGTCCATACTGTGGGTGTTGGTTGTACTGCTGTTGTTGTCCATACTGTGGGTGTTGGTTGTACTGCTGTTGTTGTACATACTGTGGGTGTTGGTTGTACTGCTGTTGTTGTCCATACTGTGGGTGTTGGTTGTACTGCTGTTGTTGTCCATACTGTGGGTGTTGGTTGTACTACTGTTGTTATCCATACTGTGGGTGTTGGTTGTACTGCTGTTGTTGTCCATATTGTGGGTGTTGGTTGTACTGCTGTTGTTGTCCATACTGTTGGTGTTGGTTGTACTACTGTTGTTGTCCATACTGTGGGTGTTGGTTGTACTACTGTTGTTGTCCATACTGTGGGTGTTGGTTGTACTGCTGTTGTTGTTCATACTGTGGGTGTTGGTTGTACTGCTGTTGTTGTCCATACTGTTGGTGTTGGTTGTACTACTGTTGTTGTCCATACTGTGGGTGTTGGTTGTACTACTGTTGTTGTCCATACTGTGGGTGTTGGTTGTATTGCTGTTGTTGTTCATACTGTTGGTGTTGGTTGTACTGCTGTTGTTGTCCATACTGTGGGTGTTAGTTGTACTGCTGTTGTTGTCCATACTGTGGGTGTTGGTTGTACTACTGTTGTTGTCCATACTGTGGGTGTTGGTTGTACTGCTGTTGTTGTCCATACTGTGGGTGCTAGTTGTACTACTGTTGTTGTCCATACTGTGGGTGTTGGTTGTACTGCTGTTGTTGTTCATACTGTGGGTGTTGGTTGTACCGCTGTTGTTGTCCATACTGTGGGTGTTGGTTGTACCGCTGTTGTTGTCCATACTGTGGGTGTTGGTTGTACTACTGTTGTTGTCCATACTGTGGGTGTTGGTTGTACTGCTGTTGTTGTCCATACTGTGGTTGTTGGTTGTACTGCTGTTGTTGTCCATACTGTGGGTGTTGGTTGTACTGCTGTTGTTGTCCATACTGTGCGTGTTGGTTGTACTACTGTTGTTATCCATACTGTGGGTGTTGGTTGTACTGCTGTTGTTGTCCATACTGTGGTTGTTGGTTGTACTGCTGTTGTTGTCCATACTGTGGGTGTTGGTTGTACTACTGTTGTTATCCATACTGTGGGTGTTGGTTGTACCGCTGTTGTTGTCCATACTGTGGGTGTTGGTTGTACTACTGTTGTTGTCCATACTGTGGGTGTTGGTTGTACTGCTGTTGTTGTCCATACTGTGGGTGTTGGTTGTACTACTGTTGTTGTCCATACTGTGGGTGTTGGTTGTACTGCTGTTGTTGTCCATACTGTGGTTGTTGGTTGTACTACTGTTGTTGTCCATACTGTGGGTGTTGGTTGTACTACTGTTGTTGTCCATACTGTGGGTGTTGGTTGTACTGCTGTTGTTGTCCATACTGTGGTTGTTGGTTGTACTGCTGTTGTTGTCCATACTGTGGGTGTTGGTTGTACTACTGTTGTTGTCCATACTGTGGGTGTTGGTTGTACTGCTGTTGTTGTCCATACTGTGGGTGTTGGTTGTACTGCTGTTGTTGTCCATACTGTGGGTGTTGGTTGTACTGCTGTTGTTGTCCATACTGTGGGTGTTGGTTGTACTACTGTTGTTATCCATACTGTGGGTGTTGGTTGTACTGCTGTTGTTGTCCATATTGTGGGTGTTGGTTGTACTGCTGTTGTTGTCCATACTGTTGGTGTTGGTTGTACTACTGTTGTTGTCCATACTGTGGGTGTTGGTTGTACTGCTGTTGTTGTCCATACTGTGGGTGTTGGTTGTACTACTGTTGTTGTCCATACTGTGGGTGTTGGTTGTACTGCTGTTGTTGTCCATACTGTGGGTGTTGGTTGTACTGCTGTTGTTGTCCATACTGTGGGTGTTGGTTGTACTGCTGTTGTTGTCCATACTGTGGGTGTTGGTTGTACTACTGTTGTTATCCATACTGTGGGTGTTGGTTGTACTGCTGTTGTTGTCCATATTGTGGGTGTTGGTTGTACTGCTGTTGTTGTCCATACTGTTGGTGTTGGTTGTACTGCTGTTGTTGTACATACTGTGGGTGTTGGTTGTACTGCTGTTGTTGTCCATACTGTGGGTGTTGGTTGTACTGCTGTTGTTGTCCATATTGTGGGTGTTGGTTGTACTGCTGTTGTTGTCCATACTGTGGGTGTTGGTTGTACTGCTGTTTTTGTCCATACTGTGGGTGTTGGTTGTACTGCTGTTGTTGTCCATACTGTGGGTGTTGGTTGTACTGCTGTTGTTGTCCATACTGTGGGTGTTGGTTGTACTGCTGTTGTTGTCCATACTGTGGGTGTTGGTTGTACTACTGTTGTTGTCCATACTGTGGGTGTTGGTTGTACTACTGTTGTTGTCCATACTGTGGGTGTTGGTTGTACTGCTGTTGTTGTCCATACTGTGGGTGTTGGTTGTACTGCTGTTGTTGTCCATACTGTGGGTGTTGGTTGTACTGCTGTTGTTGTCCATACTGTGGGTGTTGGTTGTACTGCTGTTGTTGTCCATACTGTGGGTGTTGGTTGTACTGCTGTTGTTGTCCATACTGTGGGTGTTGGTTGTACTGCTGTTGTTGTCCATACTGTGGGTGTTGGTTGTACTGCTGTTGTTGTCCATACTGTGGGTGTTGGTTGTACTGCTGTTGTTGTCCATACTGTGGGTGTTGGTTGTACTGCTGTTGTTGTACATACTGTGGGTGTTGGTTGTACTGCTGTTGTTGTCCATACTGTGGGTGTTGGTTGTACTGCTGTTGTTGTCCATACTGTGGGTGTTGGTTGTACTACTGTTGTTATCCATACTGTGGGTGTTGGTTGTACTGCTGTTGTTGTCCATATTGTGGGTGTTGGTTGTACTGCTGTTGTTGTCCATACTGTTGGTGTTGGTTGTACTACTGTTGTTGTCCATACTGTGGGTGTTGGTTGTACTACTGTTGTTGTCCATACTGTGGGTGTTGGTTGTACTGCTGTTGTTGTTCATACTGTGGGTGTTGGTTGTACTGCTGTTGTTGTCCATACTGTTGGTGTTGGTTGTACTACTGTTGTTGTCCATACTGTGGGTGTTGGTTGTACTACTGTTGTTGTCCATACTGTGGGTGTTGGTTGTACTACTGTTGTTGTCCATACTGTGGGTGTTGGTTGTACTGCTGTTGTTGTTCATACTGTTGGTGTTGGTTGTACTGCTGTTGTTGTCCATACTGTGGGTGTTGGTTGTACTGCTGTTGTTGTCCATACTGTGGGTGTTGGTTGTACTACTGTTGTTGTCCATACTGTGGGTGTTGGTTGTACTGCTGTTGTTGTCCATACTGTGGGTGTTAGTTGTACTACTGTTGTTGTCCATACTGTGGGTGTTGGTTGTACTGCTGTTGTTGTTCATACTGTGGGTGTTGGTTGTACCGCTGTTGTTGTCCATACTGTGGGTGTTGGTTGTACCGCTGTTGTTGTCCATACTGTGGGTGTTGGTTGTACTACTGTTGTTGTCCATACTGTGGGTGTTGGTTGTACTGCTGTTGTTGTCCATACTGTGGTTGTTGGTTGTACTGCTGTTGTTGTCCATACTGTGGGTGTTGGTTGTACTGCTGTTGTTGTCCATACTGTGGGTGTTGGTTGTACTACTGTTGTTATCCATACTGTGGGTGTTGGTTGTACTGCTGTTGTTGTCCATACTGTGGTTGTTGGTTGTACTGCTGTTGTTGTCCATACTGTGGGTGTTGGTTGTACTACTGTTGTTATCCATACTGTGGGTGTTGGTTGTACCGCTGTTGTTGTCCATACTGTGGGTGTTGGTTGTACTACTGTTGTTGTCCATACTGTGGGTGTTGGTTGTACTGCTGTTGTTGTCCATACTGTGGGTGTTGGTTGTACTACTGTTGTTGTCCATACTGTGGGTGTTGGTTGTACTGCTGTTGTTGTCCATACTGAGGTTGTTGGTTGTACTACTGTTGTTGTCCATACTGTGGGTGTTGGTTGTACTACTGTTGTTGTCCATACTGTGGGTGTTGGTTGTACTGCTGTTGTTGTCCATACTGTGGTTGTTGGTTGTACTGCTGTTGTTGTCCATACTGTGGGTGTTGGTTGTACTACTGTTGTTGTCCATACTGTGGGTGTTGGTTGTACTGCTGTTGTTGTCCATACTGTGGGTGTTGGTTGTACTGCTGTTGTTGTCCATACTGTGGGTGTTGGTTGTACTGCTGTTGTTGTCCATACTATGGGTGTTGGTTGTACTACTGTTGTTATCCATACTGTGGGTGTTGGTTGTACTGCTGTTGTTGTCCATATTGTGGGTGTTGGTTGTACTGCTGTTGTTGTCCATACTGTTGGTGTTGGTTGTACTACTGTTGTTGTCCATACTGTGGGTGTTGGTTGTACTGCTGTTGTTGTTCATACTGTGGGTGTTGGTTGTACCGCTGTTGTTGTCCATACTGTGGGTGTTGGTTGTACCGCTGTTGTTGTCCATACTGTGGGTGTTGGTTGTACTGCTGTTGTTGTCCATACTGTGGGTGTTGGTTGTACTACTGTTGTTGTCCATACTGTGGGTGTTGGTTGTACTGCTGTTGTTGTCCATACTGTGGTTGTTGGTTGTACTACTGTTGTTGTCCATACTGTGGTTGTTGGTTGTACTGCTGTTGTTGTCCATACTGTGGGTGTTGGTTGTACTGCTGTTGTTGTACATACTGTGGGTGTTGGTTGTACTGCTGTTGTTGTCCATACTGTGGTTGTTGGTTGTACTGCTGTTGTTGTCCATACTGTGGGTGTTGGTTGTACTGCTGTTGTTGTACATACTGTGGGTGTTGGTTGTACTGCTGTTGTTGTCCATACTGTGGGTGTTGGTTGTACTGCTGTTGTTGTCCATATTGTGGGTGTTGGTTGTACTGCTGTTGTTGTCCATATTGTGGGTGTTGGTTGTAATGCTGTTGTTGTCCATACTGTGGGTGTTGGTTGTACTGCTGTTGTTGTCCATACTGTGGGTGTTGGTTGTACTGCTGTTGTTGTCCATACTGTGGGTGTTGGTTGTACTGCTGTTGTTGTCCATACTGTGGGTGTTGGTTGTACTACTGTTGTTGTCCATACTGTGGGTGTTGGTTGTACTGCTGTTGTTGTCCATACTGTGGGTGTTGGTTGTACTGCTGTTGTTGTCCATACTGTGGTTGTTGGTTGTACTGCTGTTGTTGTCCATACTGTGGGTGTTGGTTGTACTGCTGTTGTTGTCCATACTGTTGGTGTTGGTTGTACTGCTGTTGTTGTCCATACTGTGGTTGTTGGTTGTACTACTGTTGTTGTCCATACTGTGGGTGTTGGTTGTACTGCTGTTGTTGTTCATACTGTGGGTGTTGGTTGTACTGCTGTTGTTGTCCATACTGTGGGTGTTGGTTGTACTGCTGTTGTTATCCATACTGTGGGTGTTGGTTGTACTGCTGTTGTTGTCCATACTGTGGGTGTTGGTTGTACTGCTCTTGTTGTCCATACTGTGGTTGTTGGTTGTACTGCTGCTGTTGTCCATACTGTGGGTGTTGGTTGTACTACTGTTGTTGTCCATACTGTGGGTGTTGGTTGTACTGCTGTTGTTGTCCATACTGTGGGTGTTGGTTGTACTACTGTTGTTGTCCATACTGTGGGTGTTGGTTGTACCGCTGTTGTTGTCCATACTGTGGGTGTTGGTTGTACCGCTGTTGTTGTCCATACTGTGGGTGTTGGTTGTACCGCTGTTGTTGTCCATACTGTGGGTGTTGGTTGTACCGCTGTTGTTGTCCATACTGTTGGTGTTGGTTGTACCGCTGTTGTTGTCCATACTGTGGGTGTTGGTTGTACTGCTGTTGTTGTCCATACTGTGGGTGTTGGTTGTACTACTGTTGTTGTCCATACTGTGGGTGTTGGTTGTACTGCTGTTGTTGTCCATACTGTGGGTGTTGGTTGTACTACTGTTGTTGTCCATACTGTGGGTGTTGGTTGTACTGCTGTTGTTGTCCATACTGTGGGTGTTGGTTGTACTACTGTTGTCCATACTGTGGGTGTTGGTTGTACTGCTGTTGTTGTCCATACTGTGGGTGTTGGTTGTACTGCTGTTGTTGTCCATACTGTGGGTGTTGGTTGTACTGCTGTTGTTGTCCATACTGTGGGTGTTGGTTGTACTACTGTTGTTGTCCATACTGTGGGTGTTGGTTGTACTACTGTTGTTGTCCATACTGTGGGTGTTGGTTGTACTACTGTTGTTGTCCATACTGTGGGTGTTGGTTGTACTGCTGTTGTTGTCCATACTGTGGGTGTTGGTTGTACTGCTGTTGTTGTCCATACTGTGGGTGTTGGTTGTACTGCTGTTGTTGTCCATACTGTGGGTGTTGGTTGTACTGCTGTTGTTGTTCATACTGTGGGTGTTGGTTGTACTGCTGTTGTTGTCCATACTGTGGGTGTTGGTTGTACTACTGTTGTTGTCCATACTGTGGGTGTTGGTTGTACTACTGTTGTTGTCCATACTGTGGGTGTTGGTTGTACTACTGTTGTTGTCCATACTGTGGGTGTTGGTTGTACTGCTGTTGTTGTCCATACTGTGGGTGTTGGTTGTACTACTGTTGTTGTCCATACTGTGGGTGTTGGTTGTACTGCTGTTGTTGTCCATACTGTGGGTGTTGGTTGTACTGCTGTTGTTGTCCATACTGTTGGTGTTGGTTGTACTGCTGTTGTTATCCATACTGTGGGTGTTGGTTGTACTGCTGTTGTTGTCCATACTGTGGGTGTTGGTTGTACTACTGTTGTTGTCCATACTGTGGGTGTTGGTTGTACTGCTGTTGTTGTTCATACTGTGGGTGTTGGTTGTACTGCTGTTGTTGTCCATACTGTGGGTGTTGGTTGTACTGCTGTTGTTGTCCATACTGTGGGTGTTGGTTGTACTGCTGTTGTTGTCCATACTGTGGGTGTTGGTTGTACTGCTGTTGTTGTCCATACTGTGGGTGTTGGTTGTACTGCTGTTGTTGTCCATACTGTGGGTGTTGGTTGTACTGCTGTTGTTGTCGATGCTGTGGGTGTTGGTTGTACTGCTGTTGTTGTCCATACTGTGGGTGTTGGTTGTACTACTGTTGTTGTCCATACTGTGGGTGTTGGTTGTACTGCTGTTGTTGTCCATACTGTGGGTGTTGGTTGTACTGCTGTTGTTGTCCATACTGTGGGTGTTGGTTGTACTACTGTTGTTGTCCATACTGTGGGTGTTGGTTGTACTGCTGTTGTTGTCCATACTGTGGGTGTTGGTTGTACTGCTGTTGTTGTCCATACTGTGGGTGTTGGTTGTACTACTGTTGTTGTCCATACTGTGGGTGTTGGTTGTACTGCTGTTGTCCATACTGTGGGTGTTGGTTGTACTGCTGTTGTTGTCCATACTGTGGGTGTTGGTTGTACTACTGTTGTTGTCCATACTGTGGGTGTTGGTTGTACTGCTGTTGTTGTCCATACTGTGGGTGTTGGTTGTACTGCTGTTGTTGTCCATACTGTGGGTGTTGGTTGTACTGCTGTTGTTGTCCATACTGTGGGTGTTGGTTGTACTACTGTTGTTATCCATACTGTGGGTGTTGGTTGTACTGCTGTTGTTGTCCATACTGTGGGTGTTGGTTGTACTACTGTTGTTGTCCATACTGTGGGTGTTGGTTGTACTGCTGTTGTTGTCCATACTGTGGGTGTTGGTTGTACTGCTGTTGTTGTCCATACTGTGGGTGTTGGTTGTACTGCTGTTGTTGTCCATACTGTGGGTGTTGGTTGTACTGCTGTTGTTGTCCATACTGTGGGTGTTGGTTGTACTACTGTTGTTGTCCATACTGTGGGTGTTGGTTGTACTGCTGTTGTTGTCCATACTGTGGGTGTTGGTTGTACTGCTGTTGTTGTCGATGCTGTGGGTGTTGGTTGTACTGCTGTTGTTGTCCATACTGTGGGTGTTGGTTGTACTACTGTTGTTGTCCATACTGTGGGTGTTGGTTGTACTACTGTTGTTATCCATACTGTGGGTGTTGGTTGTACTGCTGTTGTTGTCCATACTGTAGGTGTTGGTTGTACTGCTGTTGTTGTCCATACTGTGGGTGTTGGTTGTACTGCTGTTGTTGTCCATACTGTGGGTGTTGGTTGTACTGCTGTTGTTGTCCATACTGTGGGTGTTGGTTGTACTGCTGTTGTTGTCCATACTGTGGGTGTTGGTTGTACTACTGTTGTTGTCGATGCTGCAGGAGGTGTATCGACAGGTGCAGCGTGGGAACTATGATAGGTGAAGGTAGACACAGCGTATAACAGCAGTGAGAGGATTACAACATTGAGGTGACGTCACTGAAAGGTGGGTGTGGACAAGTTAACTGAGTTAGTAAATGTCAGAGGTGAAGGTGGCGTAAATATCTATCTGCCTCTACCAGATTCTATACTAGATTTTATATCCAATTTCTCCCTCCCTCCTGTTGGTGATGCGAGAACTCACTTGTATGTTATCTTCATGCTATTTTTTTCTGTGTTATGTTGTGGTACTTCATTGGAATAGTTATGGTTATGGTACAGTTGCAGAAATGTGATCCGACACACCCTGTTGTAACCCGTGTCTCCAAACGGCCAACCTATATGACCTATAGCAAACCTATCCACCAATCACGTCCGTCGTTACATCACCAATAGCCATTCATTCATAAATAGTGATACTACTACTGCGACGGTGCCGCTTACTCGGGTTACCACAGGGGGTAGGAACACATCTCCGCAACTGTACCATCAATATAATGGTTATGGTATCTTCAATATTTGTAGTAGGTCAGTAAAAGGCATGGTTGTGGTACCTTCAATATTTGTAGTAGGTCAGTAAAAGGCATGGTTGTGGTACCTTCAATATTTGTAGTAGGTCAGTAAAAGGTATGTTTGTGGTACCTTCAATAAAATAGTTACTGTACTTTAACCCCTTCAATACGATTCCCGCACTTTATCATTTTATTCTGGTTACCGTGAGATGATTTTATTCATAGTAGGGAAACTTATCGCAGCCAGAGGGTTAATAATATGGTCCTGGTGTCCGTACCTTCAATGGTATGATAACTCTCGACAAATATTATATTCCTTTAATTAAAAAAAAATAGTTTAAATAATAAAGCTTCAGGAAACATTGACTATATAACACTGTCCTGGGCCGTGACGTCATTAGAGGCGGAATTGTTTAGTTATTAGTTAAGATTTTCGATATGAAGATTATACAGAAATTAGATAATAAATTATAACTTAGAAATAATGTGGTAAAACAGACACACTATGGATGACACACAACCTACCTAAGGTGTGTGTGTGTGTGTGGGGGGGGGGGGGGGGTGCAGGACGAGATCAGGCTGTTGTGAGGAGGGAGGATTTTAAAGAGAGTAGAGTGTGCCAGAGAGAGAGAGAGAGAGAGAGAGAGAGTTTTCAGTTTCATTTAGTCTTTCACCTAGTTAGCCAATTTTATCATGGTCAGAAGCTCACCACTTCCAATTTTCCTCTTTTTTCTTATATTTTTTTTTTTTTTTTATATATATCCACAAGCTCCAGTCTGTCCATCAATAACTTTTTACGATCAAAATAGGATTGAGGGAAGCGAGAATTGTTGGGATGGCAGCATGAAGGGTGTTATATATTGTGGTCCATGAGCTGATTACTGGGGCAGGGGATGGTCGGGTAGGTCATCAGAGCCACTCCTGCCTCTCTTAGTGTGGCAGAAGATGGCTTAACCTCCCTCATATATATCCCGGTCAGGACCCCCCCCCCCCTTCACCTACCCCCCTCCTCTCCTGGGTTATATTCTTCTACCTTAAAGAAAGAGAATTTGATAGAAATTTCCTTTGGTAGATGGATCTGTCTTCACGTCGCTGCAGGTTGGGTTGTGATAGGATTTTCGTAATACTGTACAATAATTTATTATCAGATTTCTTAGTTAGAGTTTTATGATGATTGTTCAGAGTGCAGTGTGTTGATCATTATAACTTTATACATTGTGATTGTGTTTTATTAATTGCGACTTTACTTTGACAGATGTTATTAATGATGAAGACCTTTGTGTATGTTTCTCTTATTCTTTATGGTGTTTAAGAGTTATTGTGGTCGAAAATCTGTATTCCATTAACACTTGTCATTTATTCAAAGCACGACCGGTGTAACTTTTTCCAGTGAGATCTTGTGTTTTAAAAAGAATAAGTAAACAAAACGTCTCTTTTTCTTTTTCCTCCCCAGGGTGCAGCAAGATGGGTGGTGAAGGCGTCAGAGGTGGTGGCAGGGTTGCGTCACACTTCCTAAATGATGAAGACACAACAAAACTTCTCCAGGTTTCTTGATTATGTGCTAAGTGACGTAAAAAACCCCACCTACATCTCAACTTCTCACCAAGAGTCAGGAGAAACACAAACATGGACTGTGTGATGTTCCTGCACTTAGTAAGACGAATACCACTCCAGCTACTCATAACTGTGACCTAATATTACCACATTTGTTAATCTCTGTTACATGGAAAAGATGATTGGTTCAAATTCTAATCCACGAAGAAGGAGGTAAATGGAAATATCACAAATCCGGTCAATTTATTCAACGACTTCCTGCAGATGTTGTCGTTGTTGTACCAGTGTCGTGTCGTCGTCGTCGTGGTGTGTACTCAGTAAGTATATAAACTAATAAATTACTATTGTTATCTGATGTTGTTTACTTACTAATTCTTTTTATCTACTGTTGTCTGTTTACTAATTCTTTTTATCTCCTGTTTTCTGTTTACTAATTCTTTTTATCTACTGTTTTCTGTTTACTAATTCTGTTTATCTACTGTTGTCTGTTTACTAATTCTGTTTATCTACTGTTGTCTGTTTACTAATTCTGTTTATCTACTGTTGTCTGTTTACTAATTCTTTTTATCTACTGTTGTCTGTTTACTAATTCTTTTCATCTACTGTTGTGTTTACTAATTCTGTTTATCTACTGTTGTGTTTACTAATTCTTTTCATCTACTGTTGTGTTTACTAATTCTGTTTATCTACTGTTGTCTGTTTACTAATTCTGTTTATCTACTGTTGTGTTTACTAATTCTGTTTATCTACTGTTGTGTTTACTAATTCTTTTCTTCTACTGTTGTGTTTACTAATTCTGTTTATCTACTGTTGTCTGTTTACTAATTCTGTTTATCTACTGTTGTGTTTACTAATTCTTTTCTTCTACTGTTGTGTTTACTAATTCTGTTTATCTACTGTTGTCTGTTTACTAAGTATTTTTATCTACTGTTGTCTGTTTACTCGAGTCATTGAAGAACTACGACAAAAATGGACACAAGTGATATATGGCGGCAGTGAGTAGTAGTAATGAACCGAAACACGGATTCTATTTAGGGATATTAGGTCCTATTTAAGGGATATTTAAGGTGTGTTTTTTAAGGGACTATTAATGTAAAAGTAATCCACGAATCTTTTATTAGTTGTAAAAGAAAATTATTATTATTATTATTATTATTATTATTATTATTATTATTATTATTATTATTATTATTATTATTATTATTATTGTTATTATTATCCAACATAAAATACGTGGTAAATGAATAATTTTGTTAATGATTCTCTGATAACCAAATAATAATAACAGGAGATTATTTCATGAACTGAGAGCAAAACAGTCGACTGAAAATCATCCACGAACCGAAAAAATGGCGCTTGGCATCGAGACTAGAGACCGCGAATACAAACTAAATTTTTAATAAATAATTCTCTCGTAGTGTTTGCCAGGGAGTGTGTGTGTGTGTGTGTGTTTTTGTTTTTGTTTTTTGTGTTTGCGTTTAAGGCTGTTTTGTTTTTGTTTTTTGCCTTTTTGTTTTGTGTATATTTTATCGTAACAGTCAGGTTTATAATAACACATTGTTTAACACGGCCAAAGTTCTTTAAATCGTATATACGTTAACGTCTGGCTAAAATAGTTTGCCATGTCTCCTCCAGTCATTCTCTGTAATTTGACGATGAAGTTTTAATTCATTTAGTAATTTGTTACGTCGATTGATTTTCCAGTTACCTTTGGATGTTGTTTATGTGAACGATATTTACATCATACTGTAGTTACTGATTTGATTTTTGTATTGTATTTTAATTTAGCTTAATAGTGTTAGAGTGGTGGGCGGGCGTTGGGAGTCAGGCCTTCTCTTTGTTATTCTCTACCTCGTATTTTTGTGTCAGGTATTGTGTCTTTTTAACATGGGTTTGTATGTTTGGGGTTTTATATATACTGTAAAGTGAAGAGTTTTACCTGAGACTTTTGTTTTTGTTTTAGCTTCTGAAGATAACCCTTGTTTGTTGTTTCCAAATATTACCGTCACACACACACACACACACACACAAACATCATCATTTCCTGTCATTCACTTACACTCAGTGACGCAATATGTGTTCTGTGGTAGTGTTCTTCACAACAAAGCCGGAAAGGTTTCTTATAATTTCGTCCGGTTGTTTCACACACACAGCATCAGCGGCACGTTTGACTCTCTCTACACACACACACACACACACGCGCGCGCGGCATCGTCTATCCCTCTACCTATTCGCTCCGGCACTCCTGTTCCTCTCTTGCCTACTACATCATTTCATCTGGGCTTTTTTTTTAGTTTTTATCCGAATATACCTGAATATTAGCCCCTCTAGCGTATTTCACCTGAATATTAGCCCCTCTAGCGTATTTCACCTGAATATTGGCCCCTTTAGCGTATTTCACCTGAATATTGGCCCCTCTAGCGTATTTCACCTGAATATTAGCCCCTCTAGCGTATTTCACCTGAATATTGGCCCCTTTAGCGTATTTCACCTGAATATTGGCCCCTCTAGCGTATTTCACCTGCATATTAGCCCCTCTAGCGTATTTCACCTGAATATTGGCCCCTCTAGCGTATTTAACCTGAATATTAGCCCCACTAACGTATTTCACCTGAATATTGGCCCTCTAGCGTATTTCACCTGAATATTGGCCCCTCTAGCGTATTTCACCTGAATATTAGCCCCTCTAGCGTATTTCACCTGATTATTAGCCCGTCTAGCGTATTTCACCTGAAGATTAGCTCCCTCTAGCGTATTTCACCTGAATATTGGCCCCTCTAGCGTATTTCACCTGAATATTAGCCCCTCTAGCGTATTTCACCTAAATATTGGCCCCTCTAGCGCATTTCACCTGAATATTGACCCCTCTAGCGTATTTCACCTGAATATTAGCCTCTCTAGCGTATTTCACCTGAATATTGGCCCCTCTAGTGTATTTCACCTGAATATTAGCCCCTATAGTGCATTTCACCTGAATATTAGCCTCTCTAGCGTATTTCACCTGAATATTAGCCCCTCTAGCGTATTTCACCTGAAGATTCGCTCCCTCTAGCGTATTTCACCTGAATATTGGCCCCTCTAGCGTATTTCACCTGAATATTGGCCACTCTAGCGTATTTCACCTGAATATTGGCCCCTCTAACGTATTTCATCTGAATATTGGCTCCTCTAGCGTATTTCACCTGAATATTGGCTCATCTAGCGTATTTCACCTGAATATTGGCCCCTCTAACGTATTTCACCTGAATATTGGCCCCTCCAGCGTATTTCACCTGAATATTGGCCCCTCTAGCGTATTTCACCTGAATATTGGCACCTCTAGCGTATTTCACCTGAATATTAGCCCCTCGAGCGTATTTCACCTGAATATTGACCCCTCTAGCGTATTTCACCTGAATATTAGCCCCTCTAGCGTATTTCACCTGAAGATTAGCTTCCTCCTCCGTATTTCACCTGAATATTGGCCCCTCTAGCGTATTTCACCTGAATATTGGCCATTCTAGCGTATTTCACCTGAATATTGGCTCCTCCAGCGTATTTCACCTGAATATTGGCCCCCTCCAGCGTATTTCACCTGAATATTGGCCCCTCTAGCGTATTTCACCTGAATATTGGCCCCTCTGGCGTATTTCACCTGAATATTAGCCCCTCTAGCGTATTTCACCTGAATATTGACCCCTCTAGCGTATTTCACCTGAATATTAGCCCCTCTAGCGAATTTCACCTGAAGATTAGCTTCCTCCTGCGTATTTCACCTGAATATTGGCCTATCTAGTGTATTTCACTTGAATATTGGCCCCTCTAGCGTATTTCACCTGAATATTAGCTTCTCTAGCGTATTTCACCTGAATATTAGCCCCTATAGCGTATTTCACCTGAATATTGGCCCCTCTAGCGTATTTCACCTGAAGATTAGCTCCCTCTAGCGTATTTCACCTGAATATTAGCCCCTCTAGCGTATTTCACCTGAATATTAGCCCCTTTAGCGTATTTCACCTGAATATTGGCCCCTCTAGTGTATTTCACCTGAATATTGGCCCCTCTAGCGTATTTCACCTGAATATTGGCCCCTCTAGCGTATTTCACCTGAATGTTGGCCCCTCTAGCGTATTTCACCTGAATATTGGCCCCTCTAGTGTATTTCACCTGAATATTGGCCCCTCTAGCGTATTTCACCTGAATATAAGCCCCTCTAGCGTATTTCATCTGAATATTAGCCTCTAGCGTATTTCACCTGAATATTAGCCCCTCTAGCGTATTTCACCTGAATATTAGCCCCTCTAGCGTATTTCACCTGAATATTAGCCCCTATAGTGCATTTCACCTGAATATTAGCCTCTCTAGCGTATTTCACCTGAATATTAGCCCCTCTAGCATATTTCACCTGAAGATTCGCTCCCTGTAGCGTATTTCATCTGAATATTGGCCCCTCTAGCGTATTTCACCTGAATATTGGCCACTCTAGCGTATCTCACCTGAATATTGGCTCTTGTAGCGTATTTCACCTGAATATTGGCCGCTCTAACGTATTTCACCTGATAATTGGCTCCTCTAGCGTATTTCACCTGAATATTGGCTCATCTAGCGTATTTCACCTGAATATTGGCCCCTCTAACGTATTTCACCTGAATATTGGCCCCTCCAGCGTATTTCACCTGAATATTGGCCCTTCTAGCGCATTTCACCTGAATATTGACCCCTCTAGCGTATTTGACCTGAATGTTAGCCCCCTCTAGCGTATTTCACCTGATGAGTAGCTTCCTCCTGCGTATTTCACCTGAATATTGACCCCTCTAGCTTATTTCACCTGAATATTAGCCCCTCTAGCGTATTTCACCTGAATATTAGCTTCTCTAGCGTATTTCACCTGAATATTAGCCCCTATAGCGTATTTCACCTTAATATTGGCCCCTCTAGCGTATTTCACCTGAAGATTAGCTCCCTCTAGCGTATTTCACCAGAATATTAGCCCCTCTAACGTATTTCACCTGAATATTAGCCTCTCTAGCGTATTTCACCTGAATATTGGCCCCTCTAGCGTATTTCACCTGAATATTGGCCCCTCTAGCGTATTTCATCTGAAGATTAGCCCCTCTAGCGTATTTCACCTGAATATTGGCCCCTCTAGCGTATTTCACCTGAATATTAGCACCTCTAGCGTATTTCACCTGAATATTGGCCCCTCTAGTGTATTTCACCTGAATATAGGCCTCTCTAGCGTATTTCACCTAAATATTGGCCCCTCTAGCGTATTTCACCTGAATATTGACCCCTCTAGCGTATTTCACCTGAATATTGGCCCCTCTAGCGTATTTCACCTGAATATTGGCCCCTCTGGCGTATTTCACCTGAATATTAGCCCCTCTAGCGTATTTCACCTGAATATTGACCCCTCTAGCGTATTTCACCTGAATATTAGCCCCTCTAGCGAATTTCACCTGAAGATTAGCTTCCTCCTGCGTATTTCACCTGAATATTGGCCTATCTAGTGTATTTCACTTGAATATTGGCCCCTCTAGCGTATTTCACCTGAATATTAGCTTCTCTAGCGTATTTCACCTGAATATTAGCCCCTATAGCGTATTTCACCTGAATATTGGCCCCTCTAGCGTATTTCACCTGAAGATTAGCTCCCTCTAGCGTATTTCACCTGAATATTAGCCCCTCTAGCGTATTTCACCTGAATATTAGCCCCTTTAGCGTATTTCACCTGAATATTGGCCCCTCTAGTGTATTTCACCTGAATATTGGCCCCTCTAGCGTATTTCACCTGAATATTGGCCCCTCTAGCGTATTTCACCTGAATATTGGCCCCTCTAGCGTATTTCACCTGAATATTGGCCCCTCTAGTGTATTACACCTGAATATTGGCCCCTCTAGCGTATTTCACCTGAATATAAGCCCCTCTAGCGTATTTCATCTGAATATTAGCCCCTCTAGCGTATTTCACCTGAACATTAGCCCCTCTAGCGTATTTCATCTGAATATTAGCCTCTAGCGTATTTCACCTGAATATTAGCCCCTCTAGCGTATTTCACCTGAATATTAGCCCCTCTAGCGTATTTCACCTGAATATTAGCCCCTATAGTGCATTTCCCCTGAATATTAGCCTCTCTAGCGTATTTCACCTGAATATTAGCCCCTCTAGCATATTTCACCTGAAGATTCGCTCCCTGTAGCGTATTTCATCTGAATATTGGCCCCTCTAGCGTATTTCACCTGAATATTGGCCACTCTAGCGTATCTCACCTGAATATTGGCTCTTGTAGCGTATTTCACCTGAATATTGGCCGCTCTAACGTATTTCACCTGAATATTGGCTCCTCTAGCGTATTTCACCTGAATATTGGCTCATCTAGCGTATTTCACCTGAATATTGGCCCCTCTAACGTATTTCACCTGAATATTGGCCCCTCCAGCGTATTTCACCTGAATATTGACCCCTCTAGCGTATTTGACCTGAATGTTAGCCCCCTCTAGCGTATTTCACCTGATGAGTAGCTTCCTCCTGCGTATTTCACCTGAATATTGACCCCTCTAGCTTATTTCACCTGAATATTAGCCCCTCTAGCGTATTTCACCTGAATATTAGCTTCTCTAGCGTATTTCACCTGAATATTAGCCCCTATAGCGTATTTCACCTTAATATTGGCCCCTCTAGCGTATTTCACCTGAAGATTAGCTCCCTCTAGCGTATTTCACCTGAATATTAGCCCCTCTAACGTATTTCACCTGAATATTAGCCTCTCTAGCGTATTTCACCTGAATATTGGCCCCTCTAGCGTATTTCACCTGAATATTGGCCCCTCTAGCGTATTTCACCTGAAGATTAGCCCCTCTAGCGTATTTCACCTGAATATTGGCCCCTCTAGCGTATTTCACCTGAATATTAGCACCTCTAGCGTATTTCACCTGAATATTGGCCCCTCTAGTGTATTTCACCTGAATATTGGCCTCTCTAGCGTATTTCACCTAAATATTGGCCTCTCTAGCGTATTTCACCTGAATATTGACCCCTCTAGCGTATTTCACCTGAATATTGGCCCCTCTAGCGTATTTCACCTGAATATTGGCCCCTCTAGCGTATTTCACCTGAATATTGGCCCCTCTAGCGTATTTCACCTGAATATTGGCCCCTCTAGCGTATTTCATCTGAATATTAGCCCCTCTAGCGTATTTCATCTGAATGTTAGCCTCTAGCGTATTTCACCTGAATATTAGCCCCTCTAGCGTATTTCACCTGAATATTGACCCCTCTAGCGTATTTCACCTGAATATTAGCCCCTCTAGCATATTTCACCTGAAGATTAGCTTCCTCCTCCGTATTTCACCTGAATATTGGCCCCTCTAGCGTATTTCACCTGAATATTGGCCACTCTAGCGTATTTCACCTGAATATTGGCTCCTCCAGCGTATTTCACCTGAATATTGGCCCCTCTAGCGTATTTCACCTGAATATTGGCTCCTCTAGCGTATTTCACCTGAATATTGGCTCCTCTAGCGTATTTCACCTGAATATTGGCCCCCTCCAGCGTATTTCACCTGAATATTGGCCCCTCTAGCGTATTTCACCTGAATATTGGCCCCTCTGGCGTATTTCACCTGAATAATAGCCCCTCTAGCGTATTTCACCTGAATATTAGCCCCTCTAGCGAATTTCACCTGAAGATTAGCTTCCTCCTGCGTATTTCACCTGAATATTGGCCTATCTAGTGTATTTCACTTGAATATTGGCCCCTCTAGCGTATTTCACCTGAATATTGGCCCCTCTAGCGTATTTCACCTGAATATTGGCCCCTCTAGCGTATTTCACCTGAATATTAGCCCCTCTAGCGTATTTCATCTGAATATTAGCCTCTAGCGTATTTCACCTCAATATTAGCCCCTCTAGCGTATTTCACCTGAATATTGACCCCTCTAGCGTATTTCACCTGAATATTAGCCCCTCTAGCATATTTCACCTGAAGATTAGCTTCCTCCTCCGTATTTCACCTGAATATTGGCCCCTCTAGCGTATTTCACCTGAATATTGGCCACTCTAGCGTATTTCACCTGAATATTGGCTCCTCCAGCGTATTTCACCTGAATATTGGCCCCTCTAACGTATTTCACCTGAATATTGGCTCCTCTAGCGTATTTCACCTGAATATTGGCTCCTCTAGCGTATTTCACCTGAATATTGGCCCCTCCAGCGTATTTCACCTGAATATTGGCCCCTCTAGCGTATTTCACCTGAATATTGGCCCCTCTGGCGTATTTCACCTGAATATTAGCCCCTCTAGCGTATTTCACCTGAATATTGACCCCTCTAGCGTATTTCACCTGAATATTAGCCCCTCTAGCGAATTTCACCTGAAGATTAGCTTCCTCCTGCGTATTTCACCTGAATATTGGCCTATCTAGTGTATTTCACTTGAATATTGGCCCCTCTAGCGTATTTCACCTGAATATTAGCTTCTCTAGCGTATTTCACCTGAATATTAGCCCCTATAGCGTATTTCACCTGAATATTGGCCCCTCTAGCGTATTTCACCTGAAGATTAGCTCCCTCTAGCGTATTTCACCTGAATATTAGCCCCTTTAGCGTATTTCACCTGAATATTGGCCCCTCTAGTGTATTTCACCTGAATATTGGCCCCTCTAGCGTATTTCACCTGAATATTGGCCCCTCTAGCGTATTTCACCTGAATATTGGCCCCTCTAGCGTATTTCACCTGAATATTAGCCCCTCTAGCGTATTTCACCTGAATATTGGCCCCTCTAGTGTATTTCACCTGAATATTGGCCCCTCTTGCGTATTTCACCTAAATATTGGCCCCTCTAGCGTATATCACCTGAATATTGACCCCTCTAGCGTATTTCACCTGAATATTGGCTCCTCTAGCGTATTTCACCTGAATATTGGCCCCTCTAGCGTATTTCACCTGAATATTGGCCCCTCTAGTGTATTTCACCTGAATATTGGCCCCTCTAGCGTATTTCACCTGAATATAAGCCCCTCTAGCGTATTTCATCTGAATATTAGCCTCTAGCGTATTTCACCTGAATATTAGCCCCTCTAGCGTACTTCACCTGAATATTAGCCCCTATAGTGCATTTCACCTGAATATTAGCCTCTCTAGCGTATTTCACCTGAATATTAGCCCCTCTAGCATATTTCACCTGAAGATTCGCTCCCTTTAGCGTATTTCACCTGAATATTGGCCCCTCTAGCGTATTTCACCTGAATATTGGCCCCTCTAGCGTATTTCACCTGAATATTAGCCCCTCTAGCGTATTTCATCTGAATATTAGCCTCTAGCGTATTTCACCTGAATATTAGCCTCTCTAGCGTATTTCACCTGAATATTAGCCCCTATAGTGCATTTCACCTGAATATTAGCCCCTCTAGCGTATTTCACCTGAATATTAGCTCCTCCAGCGTATTTCACCTGAATATTAGCCCGTCTAGCGTATTTCACCTGAATATTAGCCCCTCTAGCGTATTTCAACTGAATATTGGCCACTCTAGCGTATTTCACCTGAATATTGGCTCCTCTAGCGTATTTCACCTGAATATTGGCTCCTCTAGCGTATTTCACCTGAATATTGGCTCTTCTAGCGTATTTCACCTGAATATTGGCCCCTCTAACGTATTTCACCTGAATATTGGCCCCTCCAGCGTATTTCACCTGAATATTGGCCCCTCTAGCGTATTTCACCTGAATATTGGCCCCTCTAGCGTATTTCACCTGAATATTAGCCCCTCTAGCGTATTTCACCTGAATATTGACCCCTCTATTGTATTTCACCTGAATATTAGCCCCTCTAGCGTATTTCACCTGAAGATTAGCTTCCTCCTGCGTATTTCACCTGAATATTGACCCCTCTAGCGTATTTCACCTGAATATTAGCCCCTCTAGCGTATTTCACCTGAATATTAGCTTCTCTAGCGTATTTCACCTGAATATTAGCCCCTATAGCGTATTTCACCTGAATATTGGCCCCTCTAGCGTATTTCACCTGAATATTAGCCCCTCTAGCGTATTTCACCTGAATATTAGCCTCTCTAGCGTATTTCACCTGAATATTGGCCCCTCTAGCGTATTTCACCTGAATATTGGCCCCTCTAGCGTATTTCACCTGAATATTGGCCCCTCCAGCGTATTTCACCTGAATATTAGCCCCTCTAGCGTATTTCACCTGAATATTAGCTCCTCTAGCGTATTTCACCTGAATATTAGCTCCTCCAGCGTATTTCACCTGAATATTAGCCCCTCTAGCGTATTTCACCTTTATATTGTCCCCTTAGCGTATTTCACCTGAATATTAGCCCCTCTAGCGTATTTCCCCTGAATATTAGCCCCTCTAGCGTATTTCACCTGAATATTAGCCCTTCTAGCGTATTTCCCCTGAATTTTAGCTCCTATACTGGGGGTGTCTAATCCTCATGTGATCCTTTCTACTTTCCTTGCAACCATTCCCCATTCTGTCACTAACCTAACCTAACCTAACCTAAACTAACCTTTGTCAAAGTGACGTAGAAGAGCCATGTAGCCTACAGACAGACAAAGACAGACAGACAAAGACAGACAAAGACAGACAGACAAAGACAGACAGACAAAGACAGACACAGACAGACAAAGACAGTACAAACATGGACCTCCAGCAGACGGGGCATAAAAAAACGACACTCAACAGAGCCTGGCAGACGATGCACTAATGGACACAAGAACCTTACAGAGGTATTTTATCATTAGCGAGAGGGAATGAGTGGGAGTGAGAGGGAAGAAGAGGGAGAGGGTGTGTAGGCGACGGTTGTGTTAGGAGTTGCAGAGATGGAACTTGAGTGGATTGGTGTAGTGGGTTGGATGGTGTGGTGAGTGGGATGGTATGGTGAGTGGGATGGTGTGAGTGGGATGGTGTAGTGAGTGGGATGGTGTAGTGAGTGGGATGGTGTGGTTGAGTGGGATGGTATGGTGAGTGGGATGGTGTGAGTGGGATGGTGTGGTGAGTGGGATGGTGTGGTGAGTGGGATGGTGTGAGTGGGATGGTGTGGTGAGTGGGATGGTGTAGTGAGTGGGATGGTGTGGTGAGTGGGATGGTGTGGTGAGTGGGATAGAGTGGCGAGTGGGATGGTGTGGTGAGTGGGATGGTGTAGTGGGTGGGATGGAGTGGTGAGTGGGATGGTGTGGTGAGTGGAATGGTGTGAGTGGGATGGTGTGGTGAGTGGGATGGTGTAGTGGGTTGGATGGTGTGGTGAGTGGGATGGTGTGGTGAGTGGGATGGTGTGAGTGGGATGGTGCGGTGAGTGGGATGGTGCGGTGAGTGGGATGGTGTGGTGAGTGGGATGGTGTGAGTGGGATGGTGTAGTGAGTGGGATGGTGTGGTGAGTGGGATGGTGTAATGAGTGGGATGGTGTGGTGAGTGGGATGGTGTGGTGAGTGGGATGGCGTGGTGAGTGGGATGGTGTAATGAGTGGGATGGTTTGGTGAGTGGGATGGTGTGGTGAGTGGGATGGTGTAGTGAGTGGGATGGTGTAGTGAGTGGGATGATATCAGTAGTGAAGCGAGAGGAATAATGTATATAGGCACTAACCTCTTATAATTATGCTGACAATAGCTAGATAGATTCGTAGGCCAGCCTCTCACACTTAGCAAATAACAAGAACAAGAACAAATCAACAAGAACAACTTCAATAATAATAATAATGATAATAATGATAATAATAATAATAATAATAATAATAATAATAATAATAATAATGTATGTTGTCCTAAATACGGTATTAACCCCAGCTTTTCCTCTGAGCTGTGAGACTAACGTAAATATCTTAGGTACCTATCACTGGGGCTATAGTGTTACCTGTGACCTAGAATCATTACTCCAGAAGTCACTAAACTTTTTAATTAACCTTGGGAGTATTATTATTTTTTGTGTAATTTGTCAACATTATTTTTACCTGTGGGAGAAGATTTATACTGGGGCGTCATCTGAAGTTTTTATTTGTATACAGAGAGAAAATATAATGTGAGTGTGATTAAGGTTGTAGGTAGTGTTGAGGACCTACCTGACGAAGGAGTCGGGTATCAGGGTTATCAGGTGAGCTTTGTGGCTCTACCCTTCCTGGGGGGGGGGGGGGGGGGCGGTGGTGAGGGAGAGGAAGGATGGGAGGAGAGAAGCTGGTGTTGGGGAGAGAAGGAAAATGAGGGTAGGAAGGAAGAAGCAATAGGAAAGACAGAGGAGAGACAGAGAAGTAAGGGGACGAGAAAATGAGAGAGAGAGAGAGAGAGAGAGAGAGAGAGAGAGAGAGAGAGAGAGAGAGAGAGAACGATAACTGATATCATTATGAGTATGACATATATAGTAATCCAGTTCCTAACACGTTTGGGAATTATAATAATAATAATAATAATATTAATAATAATAATAATAATGATGATGGCATTAATAATAATAATAATAATGATGGGATTAATAATAATAATAATAATAATAATAATAATAATAAAGGTCATTCTCCTCAGCACATATTTGAGAATGCATCATACAGTAAGTAGAGCAGCAGCAGGTGTGAAGGAGGTGTAGCCAAGATTGGGAGTATTATTCAGTCATAATCGTTCGTCTGGCAGTAACTCATCAGTGCCAAGTACCCGGAGAAAATTTGGCTTAAGTGTGTGAGTGAATCATAATTGGGTATTCGTAGAGCTGCTGACGCAAGTAAGAGTGACCTATAGTGTAGTGTAGCCAAACAGCTGAGATTAGATACCGTCAGCAGAACTCAGCATGCAAACAAAACCAGGTGACATGAAGATTAGGCACCCCTGCATATTGTGATAACCCCTTTTATTTACCTTTTAATTTTCTTATTTATTTTATTCTTAGTTCTTATTTCTTTATTTTCCTCTTTATTTCTTTCATTCTCAGTATACTCGTGAGATGCGGGAAGCTAGGAGGTGGAGGGAGACTAAGGAATGTGAGGAGAAGGGAGGAGGGGGGCACTGGTAGTCTCCCACACTGAGGGTAGGTAGAGAAGGCAGGAAGAGGGGATAACTGGGGGGAATAGGAATAACATGCGATAATCGAGACACTAGAGGAAGCAGATGATGGGTTGTGTTATTAATAATGGGTTCACTGTATCACTGCATACACCAAGACACTAATGGGTTCACTGTATCACTGTATACCACCAAGACACTAATGGGTTCACTGTATCACTGCATACCACCAAGACACTAATGGGTTCACTGTATCACTGCATACCACCAAGACACTAATGGGTTCACTGTATCACTGTATACCACCAAGACACTAATGGGTTCACTGTATCACTGTATACCACCAAGACACTAATGGGTTCACTGTATCACTGCATACCACCAAGACACTAATGGGTTCACTGTATCACTGCATACTACCAAGACACTAATGAGTTCACTGTATCACTGTATACCACCAAGACACTAATGGGTTCACTGTATCACTGCATACCACCAAGACACTAATGGGTTCACTGTATCACTGCATACTACCAAGACACTAAGGGGTTCACTGTATCACTGCATACCACCAAGACACAAATGGGTTCACTGTATCACTGCATACACCAAGACACTAATGGGTTCACTGTATCACTGTATACCACCAAGACACTAATGGGTTCACTGTATCACTGCATACTACCAAGACACTAAGGGGTTCACTGTATCACTGCATACCACCAAGACACAAATGGGTTCACTGTATCACTGCATACACCAAGACACTAATGGGTTCACTGTATCACTGCATACACCAAGACACTAATGGGTTCACTGTATCACTGCATACCACCAAGACACTAATGGGTTCACTGTATCACTGCATACTACCAAGACACTAATGAGTTCACTGTATCACTGTATACCACCAAGACACTAATGGGTTCACTGTATCACTGCATACCACCAAGACACTAATGGGTTCACTGTATCACTGCATACTACCAAGACACTAAGGGGTTCACTGTATCACTGCATACCACCAAGACACAAATGGGTTCACTGTATCACTGCATACACCAAGACACTAATGGGTTCACTGTATCACTGTATACCACCAAGACACTAATGGGTTCACTGTATCACTGCATACTACCAAGACACTAAGGGGTTCACTGTATCACTGCATACCACCAAGACACAAATGGGTTCACTGTATCACTGCATACACCAAGACACTAATGGGTTCACTGTATCACTGCATACACCAAGACACTAATGGGTTCACTGTATCACTGCATACCACCAAGACACTAATGGGTTCACTGTATCACTGCATACTACCAAGACACTAATGGGTTCACTGTATCACTGTATACCACCAAGACACTAATGGGTTCACTGTATTTACTGTATACCACCAAGACACTAATGGGTTCACTGTATCACTGCATACCACCAAGACACTAATGGGTTCACTGTATCACTGCATACCACCAAGACACTAATGGGTTCACTGTATACCACCAAGACACTAAGGGGTTCACTGTATCACTGCATACCACCAAGACACTAATGGGTTCACTGTATACCACCAAGACACTAATGGGTTCACTGTATACCACCAAGACACTAATGGGTTCACTGTATACCACCAAGACACTAATGGGTTCACTGTATACCACCAAGACACTAATGGGTTCACTGTATACCACCAAGACACTAATGGGTTCACTGTATACCACCAAGACACTAATGGGTTCACTATATACCACCAAGACACTAATGGGTTCACTGTATGCCACCAAGACACTAATGGGTTCACTATATACCACCAAGACACTAATGGGTTCACTATATACCACCAAGACACTAAGGGGTTCACTGTATCACTGTATACCACCAAGACACTAATGGGTTCACTGTATCACTGTATACCACCAAGACACTAATGGGTTCACTGTATCACTGTATACCACCAAGACACTAATGAGTTCACTGTATCACTGCATACACCAAGACACTAATGGGTTCACTGTATACCACCAAGGCACTAATGGGTTCACTGTATACCACCAAGACACTAATGGGCTCACTGTATCACTGCATACTACTAAGGCACTAATGGGTTCATTGTATCACTGTATACCACCAAGACACTAATGGTTTCACTGTATCACTGTATGCCACCAAGACACTAATGGGTTCACTGTATCACTGTATACCACCAAGACACTAATGGATTCACTGTAGCACTGTATACTACCAAGACACTTTTTTCTTTTTTTTTCTTTTATCCTCTTCACCACTGATCGGCTCGTTAGCCGCTTGGGCGATTGGTCACGTCTCTGATTACTTTTCCTTTTCTTTTATCCTCTTCACCAAAAGATCGGCTCGCTAGCCGCCCGGGCGATCGGTCACGTCTCTGTCACGCACTGTTGGCAAGTACTGGGCATGCACCGGCTCCTGAATGTATCTGAACCCGCTCCAGTGTTGGTCAAGTCTTGTCTTGAAAGAGCTCACACTCGGTGCCGTCACAACACTTTCTGGTAGATTGTTCCAAGAGTTTACAACTCTCACTCCGAAAAAGTTTGCCCTCACAGTTTTCTGGACTTGCGGCTTCTTCAATCTTGAGCTGTGACCCCTTGTGGGGCGAGTGTCCGCCAGTTCCAAGTAAGGATACTCGACTAAGTAGTGCCCCCTGAGATGCTTATACACCTCAACTAGGTCACCCCTTGCCCGTCTGTAGTATAAGCTTGGCAAGTTCAGGCGCTCCAATCTCTCAGGGTAGCTGAGGTGCCGAAGTGCAGGCACCAGTCTGGTGGCCCTCCTTTGAACATTTTCAACCAACTGACGGTCCCTAGCATATCTCTGGGAGCAGACGGGGTGACAGTACTCCAGATAGGGAAGCACTTCACTCTTGAAGATCGTTACAAGGGACGGACCGTCTAGATATCTGAACGACCTTCTTATAAGACCCAATAATTTATTTGTCTGATATACCCTCTTCTCGCAATGGCCCAAGAACTTCAGATCATTGTCAGCATACACACCTAGGTCCTTCTCGCATTCAGTCTCAACTAGTGCAGTTCCTTCATCCCTTTGGGACATATGATACGCCTCCTTACCGTTGGTACGCCCCAGGTGCATCATCTTACACTTCGTGACATTGAATCTCATCAGCCATTTCCTCGACCATTCTTGGAGCCCACAGAGGTCCTTCTGCAGCTCTCCGCTGTCCGCTTGGTTCTTGATTTCCCGAAATAACTTGGCGTCATCGGCAAACATTTGTATGGAGGAGTGTACAACGTCAGGCATGTCATTTATGAAACAAACAAACAACAGCGGGCCCAATACACTGCCCTGTGGTACCCCGGTTGTGACAGGTACGGATGGCGATTTCGTGCCATTAATTACCACACATTGCTTGCGGTCATGTAGAAAGTCTTCTATCCACGCTAGGACATTTCCCCGAAATCCGTAGCCTTCCAGTTTGATTTTCAGCCTTTCATGGGGTACACTGTCGAAAGCCTTGGCAAAATCTAGGTAAATATTGTCGATGTTACCACCCCATTCCAGAATATGGGTCCAAATATCGAATGCCTTGAGCAATTGTGTTATGCTGATTAGGCTATCCGGTCTATAGATGTTCGTGGAGTGACGATCGCTCTTCTTGAAGATAAGGACTCACATAAGCCACTTTCCATTCACTGGGGACCATTTGTTCATCCAGGCATTTACAAAACAGGATCATTAGGGGCTCGGTAAGCTCGTTGCACAGCTCTCTTAGCACTCTAGGATGCACCATGTCAGGGCCGGGACTCTTATGGACCTTTAGCCTGGACAGTTAATTTCTAATACCCTTTTCTGTACACTGACACTAATGGGTTCACTGTATCACTGTATACCACCAAGACACTAATGGGTTCACTGTATCACTGCATACTACCAAGACACTAATGGGTTCACTGTATCACTGCATACCACCAAGACACTAATGGGTTCACTGCATACCACCAAGACACTAATGGGTTCACTGCATCACTGCATACTACCAAGACACTAATAGGTTCACTGCATCACTGCATACCACCAAGACACTAATGGGTTCACTGTATCACTGCATACCACCAAGACACTAATGGGTTCACTGCATCACTGCATACCACCAAGACACTAATGGGTTCACTGCATACCACCAAGACACTAATGGTTTCACTGTATCACTGCATACCACCAAGACACTAATGGGTTCACTGCATCACTGCATACCACCAAGACACTAATGGGTTCACTGTATCACTGCATACCACCAAGACACTAATGGGTTCACTGTATCACTGCATACCACCAAGACACTAATGGGTTCACTGTATCACTGCATACTACCAAGACACTAATGGGTTCACTGTATCACTGCATACCACCAAGACACTAATGGGTTCACTGTATCACTGCATACCACCAAGACACTAATGGGTTCACTGTATCACTGCATACCACCAAGACACTAATGGGTTCACTGTATCACTGCATACCACCAAGACACTAATGGGTTCACTGTATCACTGCATACCACCAAGACACTAATGGGTTCACTGTATCACTGCATACCACCAAGACACTAATGGGTTCACTGTACCACTGCATACCACCAAGACACTAATGGGTTCACTGCATCACTGCATACCACCAAGACACTATTGGGTTCACTGTATCACTCCATACCAACAAGACACTAATGGGTTCACTGTATCACTGCATACCACCAAGACACTAATGGGTTCACTGTATCACTGCATACTACCAAGACACTAAGGGGTTCACTGTATCACTGCATACCACCAAGACACTAATGGGTTCACTGTATCACTGCATACCACCAAGACACTAATGGGTTCACTGTATCACTGCATACACCAAGACACTAATGGGTTCACTGTATCACTGTATACCACCAAGACACTAATGGGTTCACTGTATCACTGCATACCACCAAGACACTAATGGGTTCACTGTATCACTGCATACCACTAAGACAGTAATGGGTTCACTGTATACCACCAAGACACTAATGGGTTCACTGTATCACTGCATACCACCAAGACACTAATGGGTTCACTGTATCACTCCATACCACCAAGACACTAATGGGTTCACTGTATCACTGCATACCACCAAGACACTAATGGGTTCACTGTATCACTGCATACCACCAAGACACTAATGGGTTCACTGTATCACTGCATACCACCAAGACACTAATGGGTTCACTGTATCACTGCATACCACCAAGACACTAATGGGTTCACTGTATCACTGCATACCACCAAGACACTAATGGGTTCACTGTATCACTGCATACCACCAAGACACTAATGGGTTCACTGTATCACTGCATACACCAAGACACTAATGGGTTCACTGTATCACTGTATACCACCAAGACACTAATGGGTTCACTGTATCACTGCATACCACCAAGACACTAATGGGTTCACTGTATCACTGCATACCACCAAGACAGTAATGGGTTCACTGTATACCACCAAGACACTAATGGGTTCACTGTATCACTGTATACCACCAAGGCACTAATGGGTTCACTGTATCACTCCATACCACCAAGACACTAATGGGTTCACTGTATCACTGCATACTACCAAGACACTAAGGGGTTCACTGTATCACTCCATACCACCAAGACACTAATGGGTTCACTGTATCACTGCATACCACCAAGACACTAATGGGTTCACTGTATCACTGCATACCACCAAGACACTGATGGGTTCACTGTATCACTCCATACCACCAAGACACTAATGGGTTCACTGTATACCACCAAGACACTAATGGGTTCACTGTATCACTGCATACCACCAAGACACTAATGGGTTCACTGTATCACTGCATACCACCAAGACAGTAATGGGTTCACTGTATACCACCAAGACACTAATGGGTTCACTGTATCACTGTATACCACGAAGACACTAATGGGTTCACTGTATCACTCCATACCACCAAGACACTAATGGGTTCACTGTATCACTGCATACCACCAAGACACTAATGGGTTCACTGTATCACTGTATACCACCAAGACACTAATGGGTTCACTGTATCACTGCATACTACCAAGACACTAATGGGTTCACTGTATCACTGTATACAACCAAGACACTAAGGGGTTCACTGTATCACTGCATACCACCAAGACACTAATGGGTTCACTGTATCACTGCATACCACCAAGACACTGATGGGTTCACTGTATCACTGCATACCACCAAGACACTAAGGGGTTCACTGTATCACTGCATACCACCAAGACACTAATGGGTTCACTGTATACCACCAAGACACTAATGGGTTCACTGTATCACTGTATACCACCAAGACACTAATGGGTTCACTGTATCACACCATACCACCAAGACACTAATGGGTTCACTGTATCACTGCATACCACCAAGACACTAATGGGTTCACTGTATCACTGTATACCACCAAGACACTAATGGGTTCACTGTATCACTCCATACCACCAAGACACTAATGGGTTCACTGTAACACTGTATACCACCAAGACACTAATGGGTTCACTGTATCACTGCATACCACCAAGACACTAATGGGTTCACTGTATCGCTGCATACACCAAGACACTAATGGGTTCACTGTATCACTGCATACTACCAAGACACTAATGGGTTCACTGTATCACTCCATACCACCAAGACACTAATGGGTTCACTGTATCACTGTATACCACCAAGACACTAATGGGTTCACTGTATCACTGCATACCACCAAGACACTAATGGGTTCACTGTATCACTGCATACCACCAAGACACTGATGGGTTCACTGTATCACTGCATACCACCAAGACACTAAGGGGTTCACTGTATCACTGTATACCACCAAGACACTAATGGGTTCACTGTATCACTGCATACCACCAAGACACTAAGGGGTTCACTGTATCACTGCATACCACCAAGACACTAAGGGGTTCAATGTATCACTGCATACCACCAAGACACTATTGGGTTCACTGTATCACTCCATACCACCAAGACACTAATGGGTTCACTGTATCACTGCATACTACCAAGACACTAAGGGGTTCACTGTATCACTCCATACCACCAAGACACTAATGGGTTCACTGTATCACTGCATACTACCAAGACACTAATGGGTTCACTGTATCACTGTATACCACCAAGACACTAAGGGGTTCACTGTATCACTGCATACCACCAAGACACTAATGGGTTCACTGTATCATTGCATACCACCAAGACACTGATGGGTTCACTGTATCACTGCATGCCACCAAGACACTAAGGGGTTCACTGTATCACTGCATGCCACCAAGACAGTAATGGGTTCACTGTATCACTGTATACCACCAAGACACTAATGGGTTCACTGTATCACTGTATACCACCAAGACACTAATGGGTTCACTGTATCACTCCATACCACCAAGACACTAATGGGTTCACTGTATCACTGCATACTACCAAGACACTAAGGGGTTCACTGTATCACTCCATACCACCAAGACACTAATGGGTTCACTGTATCACTGCATACCACCAAGACACTAATGGGTTCACTGTATCACTGCATACCACCAAGACACTGATGGGTTCACTGTATCACTCCATACCACCAAGACACTAATGGGTTCACTGTATACCACCAAGACACTAATGGGTTCACTGTATCACTGCATACCACCAAGACACTAATGGGTTCACTGTATCACTGCATACCACCAAGACAGTAATGGGTTCACTGTATACCACCAAGACACTAATGGGTTCACTGTATCACTGTATACCACCAAGACACTAATGGGTTCACTGTATCACTCCATACCACCAAGACACTAATGGGTTCACTGTATCACTGCATACCACCAAGACACTAATGGGTTCACTGTATCACTGCATACCACCAAGACACTGATGGGTTCACTGTATCACTGCATACCACCAAGACACTAAGGGGTTCACTGTATCACTGCATACCACCAAGACACTAATGGGTTCACTGTATACCACCAAGACACTAATTGGTTCACTGTATCACTGTATACCACCAAGACACTAATGGGTTCACTGTATCACTCCATACCACCAAGACACTAATGGGTTCACTGTATCACTGCATACCACCAAGACACTAATGGGTTCACTGTATCACTGTATACCACCAAGACACTAATGGGTTCACTGTATCACTCCATACCACCAAGACACTAATGGGTTCACTCTAACACTGTATACCACCAAGACACTAATGGGTTCACTGTATCACTGCATACCACCAAGACACTAATGGGTTCACTGTATCACTGCATACACCAAGACACTAATGGGTTCACTGTATCACTGCATACTACCAAGACACTAATGGGTTCACTGTATACCACCAAGACACTAATGGGTTCACTGTATCACTGTATACCACCAAAACACTAATGGGTTCACTGTATCACTGCATACCACCAAGACACTAATGGGTTCACTGTATCACTGCATACCACCAAGACACTGATGGGTTCACTGTATCACTGCATACCACCAAGACACTAAGGGGTTCACTGTATCACTGTATACCACCAATACACTAATGGGTTCACTGTATCACTGCATACCACCAAGACACTAAGGGGTTCACTGTATCACTGCATACCACCAAGACACTAAGGGGTTCAATGTATCACTGCATACCACCAAGACACTATTGGGTTCACTGTATCACTCCATACCACCAAGACACTGATGGGTTCACTGTATCACTGTATACCACCAAGACACTAATGGGTTCACTGTATCACTGTATACCACCAAGACACTAATGGGTTCACTGTATCACTGTATACCACCAAGACACTAATGGGTTCACTGCATTACTGCATACCACCAAGACACTAAGGGGTTCACTGTATCACTGTATACCACCAAGACACTAATGGGTTCACTGTATCACTGCATACCACCAAGACACTGATGGGTTCACTGTATCACTGCATACCACCAAGACACTATTGGGCTCACTGTATACCACCAAGACACTAATGGGTTCACTGTATCACTGCATACCACCATGACACTAATGGGTTCACTGTATCACTGTATACCACCAAGACACTAATGGGTTCACTGTATCACTGCATACTACCAAGACACTAATGGGTTCACTGTATCACTGCATACCACCAAGACACTAATGGGTTCACTGTATCACTGCATACCACCAAGACACTAATGGGTTCACTGTATCACTGTATACCACCAAGACACTAATGGGTTCACTGTATCACTGTATACTACCAAGACACTAATGGGTTCACTGTATCACTGTATACCACCAAGACACTAATGGGTTCACTGTATCACTGTATACCACCAAGACACTAATGGGTTCACTGTATCACTGTATACCACCAAGACACTAATGACACATCAACCTTTCTCAGTAAGGGACGGATGAATTAGGACTCTTATTAACTGTTTCTGCATTTATTTAACACTCTATTATGGTTTGACAGTTACACTTGAAAACAATAAACCTATCTTCCTGTGTACAGTAGCTAGTTAAACCGAGGTCACATCTTAAGTGTACTCACTGAGACATATCCAGACTGAAGAAACTTGGCCGACAAGATGTATGTCTACACTTAACCAAATCCAACCAGTCTCTGTGTTTGAAAACCGAGTGCCCGACTTGCTTGGGGCATGAACTCAGCCTCCAGCCAATCAGCACAGTTAGGGCTATGATATCACACTGTGATTGGCTCACGCCTCAAACACTCGGGCACTCTTGGTTTTGGCTGGTAATCTTTGCCTCAGCTGAAATGTCCTGTATTTTTCTAAACATGACACAAGATACTCCAAAAAAACATGGCATTCTTACAATATTTCAGCTAATGATTAAATGACCTAACCTAACCTAACCTAATCTAACCTAACCTAACCAAACCTAACTCCCTCAGGTAACGTTAGGGTGTTTAATCCTCAGGTAGAATAACTTGGTGGTGGGGACGGCTCATGTACAGGTGAACCACGAAACATGATATACTTAAAAGTTTTTCTCTGACATAAATTCCGGAAGCGGCTAACTAATAACACGTACAAGTGAGCACATCTGACTAAAAATAAATAAAAAAAACACACACACACACACAGAGGAATGACCAGATCCTCGTGTCAGAATGATTCAAAACCGAGCAGTTATGACTCAAAAATTACCCAACATTGGCCAGGTCGTCAATAACAGTTCCCTCTATTGAAATTGACACCAGAAAATCTTCCTATTCCCGGCATGAGTCCAGCATGACGTTGGTGTCTATTTTAGGGTTGAAATTAAAAAAAACAGTGGGGGGGGGGGGGGTGTTTCTGGTCAAATTTTTTTAAGGGGGTAGGTGAGGGGTGGGTGGGGGGGGGGGGGGGGGCATTTTGTGCGGGTGTCCTAAAAAGCGAATCATCATGGGAACAGTATTGTGTGTTTGTGTTTTATGAGTGTGTGTAGTGTGGTGTGTTATTGATGGCCATTCTCGTTCACTTTCATTGTCTCTCACACCTGCACGATGCATACACACACTCACTCACTCTCTCCCCGCACTACGCACACACTCTCACCCCAGCTTCACACACACACACACACACACACACACACACACACACACACACACACTCTTCCCTTCCTGTCCCCCACTCAACCCTTGGCTCTTCTTCACCACTAGTCTCTCTCCCTCATTAAACAGCTCACCCCATTAAATAGAACCCCTCTCTCCCTCTCCAGTCACACACACACACACACACACACACCACCACCACCAGCGCCACCACCCAACCACCGCCGCCTCCTCCACCACCAACTACTACTACTACTACTTTTTTTTTTCTACGTGGCCTCCAGCCTCCCCCAATAGCCACACCTTCGCCACCATTTATTTACCTTAATATTAAATATCCTAATACATAAGTAGCTATCCTAACTGTGTTAAATTAGTTGAGCCGCAGATCTATGCGGCATTCAGTGACTGTAGCCTCATAGTCAATATCTGCAGCAGTTGTCGGAGTAGGGGCAGAAGCTCTCGTTCCCCTGAGGCTGAGCAAAGCCGACCGAAGGAGAGAGAAGGACAGTCGACATCTCATCCAGGCTGTAACATAGCTTCTGGGCTGCTGCTTCTGTTCGGAGATCAACTCCGCGAGTCTGGCGTAGAAACATCTTGCACTTGGGCCCATCCCACCAGAGGTTGTGAACACTAGAGGAGTGAAGCTGCCTTGATCAACATTTTGTATTCTCTCCCCATATGCCCTTCTCTTGTCGTTCTCGTTCCTCCTGTGTGCAGCATCGAGAGCTAGGTTACGGTGACAAACGGCCATGGGATCAAAAATCCTGATGTCGAAGAAAGCTCGCTGTCCCCGCGTCCAGAATCCTCGAGCACTGACGTCCACACAGGCTTCGTTAGATGTGTTTGAAGTCCTGTATTGGAGGATCTCGCCATCCAGTGGAAGGAGGGTCGGTTCTACCATGACGTCCCGGCAGATTTCCTTCAACATATTTGCTGTGAGATCCCTTACCTCGTCATGCCTCATGCATATGAAGCCCCCCTTCTTGCAAACCATGGCGTGACCGCCATCATAGGAATAGCCACACACACATTGGGAGGGCACACCATCTACTGGCCAACCGTACCTTAGAGCAATGGCATCTGTAAATTCTTGTTTGTTAAGGCTGAAACCATTTGCCCTTATCGGTAACGTAGTTAACCAGTTCGAGGCGCCCACCTCCTGCGCTATAGCTACTTTTTTTGTCAAATTTTCTGGAACCTGCAGCAATAGTTGCTGCAACATGTCATTTTGGCAGTGCTGCCGATCTGTTGTAATGGACCTACGGATCTTATTAACTTCGCTGGTGTCCACTTCCCCTGTTGCATTCTGGTCTATTATGTGGTCAGTGAGGGCTGCCGTGAGCTTAAGTGAATTTTGATGTTCAGAGTCAGCAATCTCCTCTGGATTAGTTAGTCCCATCCCTCCCAGTCTTGGTGGAAGTGCAAGAAGTGTTCTTTCTACTGGGGTTAAGTCGTGGTGTTTCACTAGTGTGGGAATGAACTTGACACTGATTGCTTCTTCCAAAGGGTGGAGGAGGGGTCGGATCTCAGGGATGGTACGCATCAGGTAGTTCCAACGATGCTTGACTCCATGTGTGAATGCTGCAAAGGCCGCATGTGGCTCTGTGTTAGCAATCTCCGATAGAGCATGGATTTCGCTAACCCACTCATTCACCTTTCCCCCTACGTACTGGGTCTTGAAGTCCGTAGTGCCAATTACTGCGCCTAGATGTCTTTGGCCGTCCTTAGTTATTTTGACCTCACTTTCGCCGAAAACCTCCACAGCCCGATCATAATGGTCTGGCTTCACGATGAGGAAGGATTTGCTGGCGTTTGGGTGGTACCCTATTTGTGGACCTCGCGATGTTACCAGGTCCCACCACTTTTTGATGTCCTCCACTTTTCCTGCTCCTGTGAGGTCATCAGCATATGCCACTTGTTTGACCCTAGTTGTTTCATACTTTATTTCTTGTTGGAGCACTGATAGGCCTATTGCATACATTGCCATTGCAACGGGGTCCCCCTGTGTTGTTCCCTCGGTCGACTGTAGGATGGTATCACCTCGTAGAGCCTTGTTGTTTACTATGTAGAGGTCTGAAGGATTCCTATACGAATTTTCAACATACATCGCAAAGCTAGGACACTTGATCTTGATGTTGTGCAGTGCCGCCTTGCGGTTAAGTATGTTGAATGCGTTTGAAGCATCCACCAGGAGAACGGCCTCACAATCACGCTGCTCAAATATCAATCTCATGGCGTGAATGGCCGCCTCCCCACCAGCCTGGTGGCCAGCACACACTTGTAGGTTCCCTGCTGCTGCCCTGACATCATCCTTTACCACCTCCATTATACACTTTCCGATGATCCGCCTCAGCACTTCCCCCACCCCTATAGGTCTACATCCTGGTTTCTTTTCCAGAGGAATAAGGCGGCAGGCCGTCAGAGCCTGGAGGTGATGGCAGCAAGAGGATGCAAGCTTTCTTGCAAGGGTGGCAATGGCAGTGCAGAGATCGCTTGCTACAGGGCCAAACTTGTTTGTGCTGAGGATGACTCTCCAACCGTTTGCATCCAGACCTGAAGGGCCGGCTCCTCCTCGAGTCTTCAGTGCCTTTTTCCACACCATCTCTCCTGTTATTTTCTCGAACAGGACAGCATTTGGTGGGATATAGGCACCCTGGAGCCTGATGCCTTCATCTTCACTTGCAGGGGGATGTTTCTCTTTCAATAGTTTTAATGTCGCACTGTTTATTGGCATCACTCCACCGGAGGATTCATGTGTGAGAGATCTTACCGCGAGAGACACTTTTCCCACACGCATTTTGTTTCCAAATTTTCTTGCCACGTCATCGGTGTTTTGCTTTCTGTCACCCGTAGATTTTAGTCTCTCCTGCAGTGTTCTTGCTTCACATAGGAGATCATCTAGGGCCCCAGTCCGCCACATTGTCGATCTTCTCTTCATTGCTGCCACATTTTCTTTGTGCTTAGCCTTTGTGTGTGTCCTCTGACAAAATAGATGTGGTATTATTGCCAGTATTTGAAGAGCTAGGGGGGCGAGGAAGCGGTCCTGAGTGTAATCAGTCATGAAGCAAGTCATCTCCCGAATCATTTCTTTGGTGGCCGCACACTTGGGTGGTTCAAACAAGTTAGCTGGCGACCACTTGACAATTTCTGAGTAGGTTTCTTTTACCCATACGCCTGCATTTTCCATCGACATGCCTTTCCACTGAGGCGGCTGTCTCTCATTCTCCTCCTGGACACCTGCTACTGAGGGAGCAGCATTTATTAGTACTACATTTTCGGGTTGAGTAGACTCACTGCTATCATTTCGGATATCATCGGGTGGTTGGGTCCCGGCGATATCCACTGTGGCCGCCTGTGTCGGCTCCCTGCCACGTGGGTTCCGACACTGGTCTAGCTTCCTGCAATCCACACATGATCGGTTGTTTCTCGCACAAAGACAATTTGTGCAGTTTTGGTTCGGGCTAGCACAGACGCAGCAAAGACTGTTGCCAGGCATAGTGACCAGCAACTTGGGCGACAAATATTTCCGCCTCCGACCTCTGCTATTGGGCCCATACGGACGAAGAAACTAGATCTTATGCGTATGAGGCACAGAGGTGACAGCCTGGCCTTCAATGTCCGGGTAGTAAGGGCATACGCGCGCGTGTGGTTGTGTTGGGCACCCCCCATGTGGGCGATAATCCACACATGAGAATAATCCACTGGGAGCAAGAATTGTCACACCTAACACTTGATTATGCCACTTTGGTAGAGATAGCCACCATTTCTATGGTCTCGCTGATGTAACATTAGTTATATATACTCACTGGGTCAGCCGACACTACATGGAGTGGCCGTTACTTGAGGCACTTGGCCCCATAGGGGCGAGAGTCGCGATGCCACCCTTGCTAGGGTAGGCCTATCGACGCACTGGCACTGACACTTGGCAACTCCAGCCACCCACCATTCAAACACTCACAGGCTTACTTGAAGATCGCCGGTGAACACGAGCAATATTTGCGTTTAATGTCGTATGGAATGAGACGAGCCGTCGGCGATGATGCTCAAGGTGACATCCAACGTTCGTCGACACACTGTGAAATTCTCGCTCCCACAAACTGAGTATATCCCCACCAACAACAACTCCTCCCCCCACCACCTACTACTACCACCACTACTACTACTAATACTACTTTGCTGCTGTCACTCGGAATCAAGTTTGACGATCATCCAGCTATGATACAATGATATTTGTTATTAATGATGTCACCTTCGCTGGTGAGCTCCGATGTGAGTCGAGAAGTCGGTACTGGATCGGTAGAGTCGTCCAAAGATGTTGTACACGTGGAGGGCTACATCTAGTGCGGGAGCGGTGGCGGGGGATGGCGCTTCTCTCCCTCAGCATGCAGTCGGGCTAACTCGAAAATATTGACACTCGTGCAGTGCTTCTCCAAGCGTTACAGTGTGGAGTGATTGTCTCCCAGGTAAGGGGGTCGATTTGACACCTTTTCAGGTTTAGCTGAAGACTATCCTTTTACCTTTTCCGTTGCCCGTCATAATTATGTTTACCATTCGTTAGGTGACTGTAAATTAGCTTTTTTGGCAGTCTACTGTCGTCCATGTGAGTAACATGGTCAGTCCAATGCAGTTCATGGATAATGGCAGCCTCGATGCTCATACAGTTTGTGTCAGCAATAATACTTGTCTTTCCAGCGAACTCGGAGGATGGAGCGCAGACTACGTTGGTCAAAGTTTCAAGTGCCTTGAGGTGCCTCCTGTATGTGACCTATGTCTCGCTGCCTTACAGCATGGTGGGGAGGACCACGGCTCGATATACGTGCAACTTTGAAGATAATTTCAGCTTCCTACAGCTGAAGACACGGTACGGGGTCTGCGAAAGGCTTGAAATGCACGTCTGATCCGATGTTGAATCTCTTCATCGATGTCTGCAGTGGTGGACAAATGGGAGCCAAGAAACTGAAATTGGGTAACATTAAGAGAGGATGGATGGTGGAGGTGTGACAACCAGGGGCAGGCTGAAAGAGAATCTTAGTCTAGCGTACATTCACCTCAAGGCCGAAGTGTGCATACGCATCTGCATAGGTGTTCAGGATCTCCTGTAGGTCACTTTCGGTATGAGTGACGAAAGTGAGGTCGTCTGCATATTGAAGTTTTGTGATGGAAACAGCCGACACCTTTGTTCCTACCTGGAGTCATCTTATGTTGAAAAGAGAGTTGGTGTCAGTACACATCCTTGTTTTACCCCTGTTTGGATGGGGAAGAACTCAGAATGGGTACCATTGTGTAGGACACTGTCGCTCATGCCATCGTGGAGTTACCTCACAATGGCGATGAATTTGGTGGGCAGCCAAAATCACTGAAGGTTTTCTTCTTGACCGATTCGAAGGCCTTAGTAAGGTCGAAGAAGATAATGTAGAAGTCGCGATGCTGTTTTATGCACTTTTCCTGTATCTGGCGGGCAGCAAAGATCATGTCAGTGGTACCATGTGATGGTCTAAAGCTACATTGAGATTCTAGGAGGAAGATTTCTGCCTCAGAACGAAGTTTGTTTAGGACTCGGGCGATAATCTTGCCAGCTATGGAAGGCAGCGAGATCCTGCGGTAGTTGCCACAGTCTGACCAGTCTACCTTGTTTTTATTAATATTGACGACGGAGGTGTCTTTAATATCTTGGGGTATTTCCTTCTTCTCCCATATATTCTCTAGGAGAGAGTGGAGATGGCTAAGAAGCAGAACTCCTCCTGTTTTTTATACACATCTCGGTTGGGATTCCACCAGGCCCTGTGGTTGTGTTATTTTTCATATGCTTGATAGCAAGATGGAGGATAGCTGGGGTGAGTCATCTCTGGATGCCGAGGGACCTGCCGGTAGTCAGAACATCCATATCGGCGTTTCGGTTCAACAGCGAATGGTAGTGCTCTTTCTAGTGAGTTGGGCCAATCATGGTTTTAGTAAAATTGGAAAAATTCACTCATCTTGTGTTGATCCGCAAATTTTTGCGTTTCATGCTCTTCATTTTTCCACCATTCGTTATTTTGATTGCAAGTTTGAGCTGGGCTGCCACTTTATTCTCGTGGAAGGAATCAGGTTTGATCCGAGACTGAGGGTTGTTCTGCCAGTCAGTGAAAGCAGCGTGTTTACCTTTGACAAGTACGTTGATTTCCTGGTTATTTTCATCAAACCAATCCTGGTGTTTTCTTTCGATCTGGCTGAGGATCTCGCTGAAGATTTTTGTGATGACAGCGTCGAAGATACCTCATTTAGGTTGTTTGCTGTTGGGTTGTTTATCAGCCGATCCTCGAGCCTTTCTACCTCTTGATCCTCTAGTCGCTTAGTGTTAAAACCTCTTTTAGAGGCTCTTTACCTTTGCCGTTTTGGGGCGACGTGAAGAGAGAGATTGAATGACGAGGCGATGATCTGTGTCACAGTGGTTTGAGTTATGCATGGCTCGGGTGATGAAGACATCTTTGCGATCCTTTTCTCTGACAATGATGTAGTCACTGAGATGTCAATGTTTGAATCGTGGGTGTTGGCAAGAACCCTTTAACTTGTTGGTGATAGTGAGGTTGTGTTCAGTACACCTGCTGAGGAGGAGTAGGCCGTTGGGATTACACTTGTCCACTCCGTTTCTCCCTATGGTTCCCTGCCATATGTCAGCATCTCTGCATATTCTGGCATTGAAGTCACCAAGGAGCACAACCTTATCTTCTGTGGGATGGAGGTCAGCACTCTGTCAAGGTCGGCATAAAAGGCCTCCTTGATGTCATCCTCTGCATCAAATGTTAGGGTGTATGCACTGATAAAGAAGGCATGAGGTGAGTGATTATTGGGACTCGGGGCGTTATGAGGCATTCTTTGACCCCGACAGGCAGTTCAGTTAGCCTATGTAGGATGGATTGGCGAATGGTAAAGCCAACTCCGTAAATGTGGTTCCTCTCTGCAGCAGGCTTACCCTTCCAGAAGAAGGTATTGCCTGATCCCAGTTCTGTGAGTCGACCTTCGTTTGAGAGCCGGGACTCACTAATAGCTGCTTTGTCGATGTTATTCCTAGACAGCTCTTTTGCCACAAGGGCGGTTTTTCTTTCAGGACGCTTATTTGTGCCAGTATCCAGAAGGGTCCTGATATTCCATGCAGCGACCATAAGAGGTTGTATAGTTTGTTTTTGCTTTGATCTGTAATTATGTTTTCAACCGCATTAGGATGACTTTACTGGGTGCGGTTACCCAGTCAGGTTGGTTCTTTACGCAGACAATGTTTATGGCACCTTTTCTAGCCCCGTCCCCATGTGGGGTGAAAAAAGTGGTTCCTGGAAAGGGCTGCTCAGTCGTACAGACAGGAGCGGATTGCAATGCTGCCTAGATTACAGTGCATAAACGACCATCTTATCTGTGCCGCCCAAGTGCAGAGTTGTGACTAGAGACTCCCGGCAGTCATCATTACTTGTCCCCGTCGCCACTAGTCTGTCGCCATAGGACTTTTGGGGGTATAGGGGTTCTGATGATGATGAGAAGTATGATGAGCTGGATGAGTTGATTTATGTGGTGAAGCAGGAGTGCAGGCTCTACCACACATCTTGGATCTCACACACACACACACACACACACACACACACACACACACACACACACACACACACACACACCTAAATATCTTTCACTTCTCCTGTACAGTATAGCATTCCAATTTACTCTATCCGCCTTCTATCTTTCTTTTTCACTTTTCACTTCAGTTTCCCAGTTCACACTCCCCCCCCCTTCTCTCTCTCTCCTCTGAAAAGAAAGGTGCGTTGGAGAAGAATGTAGGTTGTAGCTATACATTGCTCTGCAGGGCGTTCGTCTGATAGTACATGGCCAGTAGCTTACAAAGCAGGCCCAGAGAGAGAGAGAGAGAGAGAGAGAGAGAGAGAGAGAGAGAGAGAGAGAGTGGACGGGTGTCAGGAAGGGTATCATTGGGTGTGAGGAGGGATGTCATGGGGTGTCAAAGAATACCAGGTGTAATGTCATGTCAGTAAAGGGGGGGGGGGGGTGGTTATCAGGTTGGTGAAAAAATAAAAAAAAATAGACGATCACTGAGTTACTAAAAACTATAAGTTGGAGTGACTATTACTAATACAAAAAAAAGCAAAATGAAAGGTTAATGAGGGGTTGGTGTGGAGGCGTCATATCAACACACTATACCATTACTTTGCTATTATTACCTTATTTGTGTTTCGTCATGGTATATTTGTGTTCCGTAGAGCACATCCAGATCATAGTATATTTGTGTTCCGTAGAGCACAAACAGATCATGGTATATTTGTGTTCCGTAGAGCACAAACAGATCATGTTATATTTGTGTTCCGTAGACCACATCCAGATCATGGTATATTTGTGTTCCGTAGAGCACAAACAGATCATGTTATATTTGTGTTCCGTAGAGCACAAACAGGTCATGGTATATTTGTGTTCCGTAGAGCACATCCAGATCATGGTATATTTGTGTTCCGTAGAGCACAAACAGGTCATGGTATATTTGTGTTCCGTAGAGCACAAACAGGTCATGGTATATTTGTGTTCCGTAGAGCACATCCAGATCATGGTATATTTGTGTTCCGTAGAGCACAAACAGATCATAGTATATTTGTGTTCCGTAGAGCACAAACAGGTCATGGTATATTTGTGTTCCGTAGAGCACATCCAGATCATGGTATATTTGTGTTCCGTAGAGCACAAACAGATCATGTAATATTTGTGTTCCGTAGACCACATCCAGATCATGGTATATTTGTGTTCCGTAGAGCACAAACAGATCATAGTATATTTGTGTTCCGTAGAGCACAAACAGGTCATGGTATATTTGTGTTCCGTAGAGCACATCCAGATCATGGTATATTTGTGTTCCGTAGAGCACAAACAGTCATGGATATTGTGTTCCGTAAGCACAAACAGGTCATGGTATATTTGTGTTCCGTAGAGCACAAACAGGTCATGGTATATTTGTGTTCCGTAGAGCCTCCAGTATAGTATATTTGTGTTCCGTAGCACACAGTCTGGTATATTTGTGTTCCGTAGAGCACAACAGTCTGTATATTTGTGTTCCGTAGAGCCAACAGTCATGGTATATTTGTGTTCCGTAGAGCTCAAACAGGTCATGTTATTTGTGTTCCGTGAGCATCCAGATCATGGTATATTTGTGTTCCGTAGAGCACAAACAGGTCATGGTATATTTGTGTTCCGTAGAGCACAAACAGGTCATGGTATATTTGTGTTCCGTAGAGCACAAACAGGTCATGGTATATTTGTGTTCCGTAGAGCACAAACAGGTCATGGTATACAGTATATTCACGACCCCCGACGCAACACGACCACAATAACAAGTCATAAAAGATGATGACGTATTTTCGCACAATTTGGCCACGTTTTTTTTACGTTTGTTTACCTGCGGTCCTGAACACCTGTTAACAAGATCACTACCTGGATATAACCTTACTGTGTTGTTGGAGGATTGTTGTTGGAGGGTTGTTGTTGGAGGGTTGTTGTTGGAGGGTTGTTGATGGAGGGTTGTTGTTGGAGGGTTGTTGTTGGAGGGTTGTTGATGGAGGGTTGTTGTTGGAGGGTTGTTGTTGGAGGGTTGTTGATGGAGGGTTGTTGATGGAGGGTTGTTGTTGGAGGGTTGTTGATGGAGGGTTGTTGTTGGAGGGTTGTTGTTGGAGGGTTGTTGTTGGAGGGTTGTTGTTGGAGGGTTGTTGTTGGAGGGTTGTTGTTGGAGGGTTGTTGTTGGAGGGTTGTTGTTGGAGGGTTGTTGTTGGAGGGTTGTTGTTGGAGGGTTGTTGTTGGAGGGTTGTTGTTGGAGGGTTGTTGATGGAGGGTTGTTGTTGGAGGGTTGTTGATGGAGGGTTGTTGTTGGAGGGTTGTTGTTGGAGGGTTGTTGTTGGAGGGTTGTTGTTGGAGGGTTGTTGTTGGAGGGTTGTTGATGGAGGGTTGTTGTTGGAGGGTTGTTGGTGGAGGGTTGTTGTTGGAGGGTTGTTGATGGAGGGTTGTTGATGGAGGGTTGTTGTTGGAGGGTTGTTGATGGAGGGTTGTTGATGGAGGGTTGTTGGTGGAGGGTTGTTGGTGGAGGGTTGTTGATGGAGGGTTGTTGATGGAGGGTTGTTGTTGGAGGGTTGTTGATGGAGGGTTGTTGTTGGAGGGTTGTTGTTGGAGGGTTGCTGTTGGAGGGTTGTTGATGGAGGGTTGTTGATGGAGGGTTGTTGATGGAGGGTTGTTGATGGAGGGTTGTTGTTGGAGGGTTGTTGATGGAGGGTTGTTGTTGGAGGGTTGTTGATGGAGGGTTGTTGTTGGAGGGTTGTTGATGGAGGGTTGTTGATGGAGGGTTGTTGTTGGAGGGTTGTTGATGGAGGGTTGTTGTTGGAGGGTTGTTGTTGGAGGGTTGTTGATGGAGGGTTGTTGATGGAGGGTTGTTGTTGGAGGGTTGTTGTTGGAGGGTTGTTGATGGAGGGTTGTTGTTGGAGGGTTGTTGATGGAGGGTTGTTGTTGGAGGGTTGTTGATGGAGGGTTGTTGTTGGAGGGTTGTTGTTGGAGGGTTGTTGATGGAGGGTTGTTGATGGAGGGTTGTTGTTGGAGGGTTGTTGATGGAGGGTTGTTGATGGAGGGTTGTTGTTGGAGGGTTGTTGTTGGAGGGTTGTTGTTGGAGGGTTGTTGATGGAGGGTTGTTGTTGGAGGGTTGTTGTTGGAGGGTTGTTGATGGAGGGTTGTTGGAGGGTTGTTGTTGGAGGGTTGTTGATGGAGGGTTGTTGATGGAGGGTTGTTGTTGGAGGGTTGTTGTTGGAGGGTTGTTGTTGGAGGGTTGTTGTTGGAGGGTTGTTGATGGAGGGTTGTTGTTGGAGGGTTGTTGATGGAGGGTTGTTGTTGGAGGGTTGTTGTTGGAGGGTTGTTGTTGGAGGGTTGTTGATGGAGGGTTGTTGTTGGAGGGTTGTTGTTGGAGGGTTGTTGTTGGAGGGTTGTTGATGGAGGGTTGTTGTTGGAGGGTTGTTGATGGAGGGTTGTTGATGGAGGGTTGTTGTTGGAGGGTTGTTGTTGGAGGGTTGTTGATGGAGGGTTGTTGATGGAGGGTTGTTGTGGAGGGTTGTTGTTGAGGGTTGTTGTTGGAGGGTTGTTGATGGAGGGTTGTTGATGGAGGGTTGTTGTTGGAGGGTTGTTGATGGAGGGTTGTTGTTGGAGGGTTGTTGATGGAGGGTTGTTGATGGAGGGTTGTTGTTGGAGGGTTGTTGATGGAGGGTTGTTGATGGAGGGTTGTTGTTGGAGGGTTGTTGTTGGAGGGTTGTTGTTGGAGGGTTGTTGATGGAGGGTTGTTGTTGGAGGGTTGTTGATGGAGGGTTGTTGATGGAGGGTTGTTGATGGAGGGTTGTTGTTGGAGGGTTGTTGATGGAGGGTTGTTGTTGGAGGGTTGTTGTTGGAGGGTTGTTGATGGAGGGTTGTTGTTGGAGGGTTGTTGTTGGAGGGTTGTTGGAGGGTTGTTGTTGGAGGGTTGTTGATGGAGGGTTGTTGATGGAGGGTTGTTGTTGGAGGGTTGTTGATGGAGGGTTGTTGTTGGAGGGTTGTTGTTGGAGGGTTGTTGTTGGAGGGTTGTTGATGGAGGGTTGTTGTTGGAGGGTTGTTGTTGGAGGGTTGTTGATGGAGGGTTGTTGTTGGAGGGTTGTTGATGGAGGGTTGTTGTTGGAGGGTTGTTGTTGGAGGGTTGTTGGAGGGTTGTTGATGGAGGGTTGTTGATGGAGGGTTGTTGTTGGAGGGTTGTTGTTGGAGGGTTGTTGATGGAGGGTTGTTGATGGAGGGTTGTTGGAGGGTTGTTGTTGGAGGGTTGTTGTTGGAGGGTTGTTGATGGAGGGTTGTTGATGGAGGGTTGTTGTTGGAGGGTTGTTGATGGAGGGTTGTTGGAGGGTTGTTGTTGGAGGGTTGTTGATGGAGGGTTGTTGATGGAGGGTTGTTGTTGGAGGGTTGTTGATGGAGGGTTGTTGATGGAGGGTTGTTGTTGGAGGGTTGTTGATGGAGGGTTGTTGGAGGGTTGTTGATGGAGGGTTGTTGGAGGGTTGTTGATGGAGGGTTGTTGTTGGAGGGTTGTTGTTGGAGGGTTGTTGATGGAGGGTTGTTGTTGGAGGGTTGTTGTTGGAGGGTTGTTGTTGGAGGGTTGTTGATGGAGGGTTGTTGATGGGGTTGTTGGAGGGTTGTTGGAGGGTTGTTGTTGGAGGGTTGTTGTTGGAGGGTTGTTGTTGGAGGGTTGTGGGAGGGAGTGTTGTTGGAGGGTTGTTGTTGGAGGGTTGTTGATGGAGGGTTGTTGTTGGAGGGTTGTTGTGGAGGGTTGTTGTTGGAGGGTTGTTGTTGGAGGGTGTTGATGGAGGGTTGTTGATGGAGGGTTGTTGATGGAGGGTTGTTGATGGAGGGTTGTTGATGGAGGGTTGTTGTTGGAGGGTTGTTGTTGGAGGGTTGTTGTTGGAGGGTTGTTGATGGAGGGTTGTTGTTGGAGGGTTGTTGATGGAGGGTTGTTGATGGAGGGTTGTTGTTGGAGGGTTGTTGTTGGAGGGTTGTTGTTGGAGGGTTGTTGTTGGAGGGTTGTTGTTGGAGGGTTGTTGATGGAGGGTTGTTGTTGGAGGGTTGTTGGAGGGTTGTTGTTGGAGGGTTGTTGATGGAGGGTTGTTGATGGAGGGTTGTTGTTGGAGGGTTGTTGATGGAGGGTTGTTGATGGAGGGTTGTTGATGGAGGGTTGTTGTTGGAGGGTTGTTGTTGGAGGGTTGTTGATGGAGGGTTGTTGATGGAGGGTTGTTGATGGAGGGTTGTTGTTGGAGGGTTGTTGATGGAGGGTTGTTGTTGGAGGGTTGTTGATGGAGGGTTGTTGTTGGAGGGTTGTTGATGGAGGGTTGTTGATGGAGGGTTGTTGATGGAGGGTTGTTGATGGAGGGTTGTTGATGGAGGGTTGTTGTTGGAGGGTTGTTGTTGGAGGGTTGTTGTTGGAGGGTTGTTGATGGAGGGTTGTTGTTGGAGGGTTGTTGTTGGAGGGTTGTTGTTGGAGGGTTGTTGATGGAGGGTTGTTGGAGGGTTGTTGTGGAGGGTTGTTGATGGAGGGTTGTTGATGGAGGGTTGTTGTTGGAGGGTTGTTGTTGGAGGGTTGTTGATGGAGGGTTGTTGATGGAGGGTTGTTGATGGAGGGTTGTTGTTGGAGGGTTGTTGATGGAGGGTTGTTGATGGAGGGTTGTTGATGGAGGGTTGTTGTTGGAGGGTTGTTGATGGAGGGTTGTTGGAGGGTGTTGTGGAGGGTTGTTGTTGGAGGGTTGTTGATGGAGGGTTGTTGATGGAGGGTTGTTGTTGGAGGGTTGTTGGAGGGTTGTTGTTGGAGGGTTGTTGATGGAGGGTTGTTGATGGAGGGTTGTTGTTGGAGGGTTGTTGATGGAGGGTTGGTGATGGAGGGTTGTTGATGGAGGGTTGTTGTTGGAGGGTTGTTGATGGAGGGTTGTTGGAGGGTTGTTGATGGAGGGTTGTTGTTGGAGGGTTGTTGATGGAGGGTTGTTGATGGAGGGTTGTTGATGGAGGGTTGTTGTTGGAGGGTTGTTGATGGAGGGTTGTTGTTGGAGGGTTGTTGATGGAGGGTTGTTGATGGAGGGTTGTTGATGGAGGGTTGTTGATGGAGGGTTGTTGTTGGAGGGTTGTTGATGGAGGGTTGTTGTTGGAGGGTTGTTGATGGAGGGTTGTTGATGGAGGGTTGTTGATGGAGGGTTGTTGATGGAGGGTTGTTGATGGAGGGTTGTTGTTGGAGGGTTGTTGATGGAGGGTTGTTGTTGGAGGGTTGTTGATGGAGGGTTGTTGTTGGAGGGTTGTTGTTGGAGGGTTGTTGTTGGAGGGTTGTTGATGGAGGGTTGTTGGAGGGTTGTTGTTGGAGGGTTGTTGATGGAGGGTTGTTGATGGAGGGTTGTTGTTGGAGGGTTGTTGATGGAGGTTTGATGGAGGGTTGTTGATGGAGGGTTGTTGATGGAGGGTTGTTGTTGGAGGGTTGTTGATGGAGGGTTGTTGATGGAGGGTTGTTGATGGAGGGTTGTTGATGGAGGGTTGTTGTTGGAGGGTTGTTGTTGGAGGGTTGTTGATGGAGGGTTGTTGATGGAGGGTTGTTGATGGAGGGTTGTTGTTGGAGGGTTGTTGATGGAGGGTTGTTGTTGGAGGGTTGTTGATGGAGGGTTGTTGATGGAGGGTTGTTGATGGAGGGTTGTTGTTGGAGGGTTGTTGATGGAGGGTTGTTGTTGGAGGGTTGTTGATGGAGGGTTGTTGTTGGAGGGTTGTTGATGGAGGGTTGTTGATGGAGGGTTGTTGATGGAGGGTTGTTGGAGGGTTGTTGATGGAGGGTTGTTGCTGGAGGGTTGTTGATGGAGGGTTGTTGTTGGAGGGTTGTGATGGAGGGTTGTGATGGAGGGTTGTTGATGGAGGGTTGTTGATGGAGGGTTGTTGATGGAGGGTTGTGAGGTTGTTGGAGGTTGTTGATGGAGGGTTGTTGATGGAGGGTTGTTGATGGAGGGTTGTTGTTGGAGGGTTGTTGTTGGAGGGTTGTTGTTGGAGGGTTGTTGATGGAGGGTTGTTGATGGAGGGTTGTTGGAGGGTTGTTGATGGAGGGTTGTTGTTGGAGGGTTGTTGATGGAGGGTTGTTGATGGAGGGTTGTTGATGGAGGGTTGTTGTTGGAGGGTTGTTGATGGAGGGTTGTTGATGGAGAGTTGTTGGAGGGTTGTTGATGGAGGGTTGTTGTTGGAGGGTTGTTGATGGAGGGTTGTTGATGGAGGGTTGTTGTTGGAGGGTTGTTGATGGAGGGTTGTTGTTGGAGGGTTGTTGATGGAGGGTTGTTGATGGAGGGTTGTTGTTGGAGGGTTGTTGATGGAGGGTTGTTGGAGGGTTGTTGATGGAGGGTTGTTGATGGAGGGTTGTTGTTGGAGGGTTGTTGATGGAGGGTTGTTGATGGAGGGTTGTTGATGGAGGGTTGTTGTTGGAGGGTTGTTGATGGAGGGTTGTTGATGGAGGGTTGTTGATGGAGGGTTGTTGATGGAGGGTTGTTGTTGGAGGGTTGTTGTTGGAGGGTTGTTGATGGAGGGTTGTTGTTGGAGGGTTGTTGATGGAGGGTTGTTGTTGGAGGGTTGTTGATGGAGGGTTGTTGTTGGAGGGTTGTTGATGGAGGGTTGTTGTTGGAGGGTTGTTGATGGAGGGTTGTTGTTGGAGGGTTGTTGGAGGGTTGTTTGGAGGGTTGTTGATGGAGGGTTGTTGTTGGAGGGTTGTTGTTGGAGGGTTGTTGATGGAGGGTTGTTGTTGGAGGGTTGTTGTTGGAGGGTTGTTGATGGAGGGTTGTTGTTGGAGGGTTGTTGATGGAGGGTTGTTGTTGGAGGGTTGTTGTTGGAGGGTTGTTGATGGAGGGTTGTTGTTGGAGGGTTGTTGATGGAGGGTTGTTGATGGAGGGTTGTTGATGGAGGGTTGTTGTTGGAGGGTTGTTGATGGAGGGTTGTTGATGGAGGGTTGTTGTTGGAGGGTTGTTGATGGAGGGTTGTTGTTGGAGGGTTGTTGATGGAGGGTTGTTGATGGAGGGTTGTTGATGGAGGGTTGTTGATGGAGGGTTGTTGTTGGAGGGTTGTTGATGGAGGGTTGTTGATGGAGGGTTGTTGATGGAGGGTTGTTGATGGAGGGTTGTTGATGGAGGGTTGTTGTTGGAGGGTTGTTGTTGGAGGGTTGTTGTTGGAGGGTTGTTGATGGAGGGTTGTTGTTGGAGGGTTGTTGATGGAGGGTTGTTGATGGAGGGTTGTTGTTGGAGGGTTGTTGATGGAGGGTTGTTGATGGAGGGTTGTTGATGGAGGGTTGTTGATGGAGGGTTGTTGATGGAGGGTTGTTGATGGAGGGTTGTTGTTGGAGGGTTGTGTTGGAGGGTTGTTGATGGAGGGTTGTTGTTGGAGGGTTGTTGTTGGAGGGTTGTTGATGGAGGGTTGTTGATGGAGGGTTGTTGATGGAGGGTTGTTGATGGAGGGTTGTTGATGGAGGGTTGTTGATGGAGGGTTGTTGATGGAGGGTTGTTGATGGAGGGTTGTTGATGGAGGGTTGTTGATGGAGGGTTGTTGTTGGAGGGTTGTTGATGGAGGGTTGTTGTTGGAGGGTTGTTGATGGAGGGTTGTTGATGGAGGGTTGTTGATGGAGGGTTGTTGATGGAGGGTTGTTGATGGAGGGTTGTTGATGGAGGGTTGTTGTTGGAGGGTTGTTGATGGAGGGTTGTTGTTGGAGGGTTGTTGTTGGAGGGTTGTTGATGGAGGGTTGTTGATGGAGGGTTGTTGATGGAGGGTTGTTGATGGAGGGTTGTTGATGGAGGGTTGTTGATGGAGGGTTGTTGATGGAGGGTTGTTGATGGAGGGTTGTTGGAGGGTTGTTGATGGAGGGTTGTTGATGGAGGGTTGTTGATGGAGGGTTGTTGATGGAGGGTTGTTGTTGGAGGGTTGTTGATGGAGGGTTGTTGATGGAGGGTTGTTGATGGAGGGTTGTTGATGGAGGGTTGTTGTTGGAGGGTTGTTGATGGAGGGTTGTTGGAGGGTTGTTGTTGGAGGGTTGTTGATGGAGGGTTGTTGTTGGAGGGTTGTTGATGGAGGGTTGTTGGAGGGTTGTTGTTGGAGGGTTGTTGATGGAGGGTTGTTGTTGGAGGGTTGTTGATGGAGGGTTGTTGATGGAGGGTTGTTGATGGAGGGTTGTTGATGGAGGGTTGTTGTTGGAGGGTTGTTGATGGAGGGTTGTTGTTGGAGGGTTGTTGATGGAGGGTTGTTGATGGAGGGTTGTTGATGGAGGGTTGTTGATGGAGGGTTGTTGATGGAGGGTTGTTGATGGAGGGTTGTTGTTGGAGGGTTGTTGATGGAGGGTTGTTGTTGGAGGGTTGTTGTGGAGGGTTGTTGATGGAGGGTTGTTGGAGGTTGTTGATGGAGGGTTGTTGATGGAGGGTTGTTGTTGGAGGGTTGTTGATGGAGGGTTGTTGATGGAGGGTTGTTGATGGAGGGTTGTTGTTGGAGGGTTGTTGTTGGAGGGTTGTTGATGGAGGGTTGTTGATGGAGGGTTGTTGTTGGAGGGTTGTTGATGGAGGGTTGTTGTTGGAGGGTTGTTGATGGAGGGTTGTTGTTGGAGGGTTGTTGTTGGAGGGTTGTTGATGGAGGGTTGTTGTTGGAGGGTTGTTGTTGGAGGGTTGTTGATGGAGGGTTGTTGATGGAGGGTTGTTGATGGAGGGTTGTTGTTGGAGGGTTGTTGATGGAGGGTTGTTGATGGAGGGTTGTTGATGGAGGGTTGTTGTTGGAGGGTTGTTGATGGAGGGTTGTTGTTGGAGGGTTGTTGCTGGTGGGTTGTTGATGGAGGGTTGTTGTTGGAGGGTTGTTGATGGAGGGTTGTTGATGGAGGGTTGTTGATGGAGGGTTGTTGGAGGGTTGTTGTTGGAGGGTTGTTGTTGGAGGGTTGTTGATGGAGGGTTGTTGATGGAGGGTTGTTGATGGAGGGTTGTTGTTGGAGGGTTGTTGATGGAGGGTTGTTGTTGGAGGGTTGTTGATGGAGGGTTGTTGATGGAGGGTTGTTGATGGAGGGTTGTTGTTGGAGGGTTGTTGATGGAGGGTTGTTGTTGGAGGGTTGTTGATGGAGGGTTGTTGATGGAGGGTTGTTGGAGGGTTGTTGTTGGAGGGTTGTTGATGGAGGGTTGTTGATGGAGGGTTGTTGGAGGGTTGATGGAGGGTTGTTGATGGAGGGTTGTTGTTGGAGGGTTGTTGATGGAGGGTTGTTGATGGAGGGTTGTTGTTGGAGGGTTGTTGATGGAGGGTTGTTGATGGAGGGTTGTTGATGGAGGGTTGTTGTTGGAGGGTTGTTGATGGAGGGTTGTTGATGGAGGGTTGTTGATGGAGGGTTGTTGTTGGAGGGTTGTTGATGGAGGGTTGTTGGAGGGTTGTTGATGGAGGGTTGTTGATGGAGGGTTGTTGTTGGAGGGTTGTTGATGGAGGGTTGTTGTTGGAGGGTTGTTGATGGAGGGTTGTTGATGGAGGGTTGTTGATGGAGGGTTGTTGTTGGAGGGTTGTTGATGGAGGGTTGTTGATGGAGGGTTGTTGATGGAGGGTTGTTGTTGGAGGGTTGTTGATGGAGGGTTGTTGCTGGAGGGTTGTTGATGGAGGGTTGTTGTTGGAGGGTTGTTGATGGAGGGTTGTTGTTGGAGGGTTGTTGTTGGAGGGTTGTTGATGGAGGGTTGTTGATGGAGGGTTGTTTGGAGGGTTGTTGATGGAGGGTTGTTGATGGAGGGTTGTTGATGGAGGGTTGTTGATGGAGGGTTGTTGTGGAGGGTTGTTGATGGAGGGTTGTTGTTGGAGGGTTGTTGATGGAGGGTTGTTGATGGAGGGTTGTTGATGGAGGGTTGTTGTTGGAGGGTTGTTGATGGAGGGTTGTTGTTGGAGGGTTGTTGATGGAGGGTTGTTGTTGGAGGGTTGTTGATGGAGGGTTGTTGATGGAGGGTTGTTGTTGGAGGGTTGTTGATGGAGGGTTGTTGATGGAGGGTTGTTGTTGGAGGGTTGTTGATGGAGGGTTGTTGATGGAGGGTTGTTGTTGGAGGGTTGTTGATGGAGGGTTGTTGTTGGAGGGTTGTTGATGGAGGGTTGTTGATGGAGGGTTGTTGTTGGAGGGTTGTTGTTGGAGGGTTGTTGTTGGAGGGTTGTTGATGGAGGGTTGTTGATGGAGGGTTGTTGTTGGAGGGTTGTTGTGGAGGGTTGTTGTTGGAGGGTTGTTGATGGAGGGTTGTTGTTGGAGGGTTGTTGTTGGAGGGTTGTTGATGGAGGGTTGTTGATGGAGGGTTGTTGATGGAGGGTTGTTGATGGAGGGTTGTTGTTGGAGGGTTGTTGTTGGAGGGTTGTTGATGGAGGGTTGTTGTTGGAGGGTTGTTGATGGAGGGTTGATGGAGGGTTGTTGATGGAGGGTTGTTGATGGAGGGTTGTTGATGGAGGGTTGTTGTTGGAGGGTTGTTGATGGAGGGTTGTTGATGGAGGGTTGTTGTTGGAGGGTTGTTGTTGGAGGGTTGTTGATGGAGGGTTGTTGATGGAGGGTTGTTGTTGGAGGGTTGTTGATGGAGGGTTGTTGATGGAGGGTTGTTGATGGAGGGTTGTTGATGGAGGGTTGTTGTTGGAGGGTTGTTGATGGAGGGTTGTTGATGGAGGGTTGTTGATGGAGGGTTGTTGTTGGAGGGTTGTTGATGGAGGGTTGTTGATGGAGGGTTGTTGATGGAGGGTTGTTGTTGGAGGGTTGTTGTGGAGGGTTGTTGATGGAGGGTTGTTGATGGAGGGTTGTTGATGGAGGGTTGTTGATGGAGGGTTGTTGTGGAGGGTTGTTGTTGGAGGGTTGTTGTTGGAGGGTTGTTGATGGAGGGTTGTTGATGGAGGGTTGTTGATGGAGGGTTGTTGTTGGAGGGTTGTTGATGGAGGGTTGTTGTTGGAGGGTTGTTGATGGAGGGTTGTTGTTGGAGGGTTGTTGATGGAGGGTTGTTGATGGAGGGTTGTTGAGGGTTGTTGTGGAGGGTTGTTGATGGAGGGTTGTTGATGGAGGGTTGTTTGGAGGGTGTGTGGAGGGTTGTTGATGGAGGGTTGTTGTTGGAGGGTTGTTGATGGAGGGTTGTTGATGGAGGGTTGTTGATGGAGGGTTGTTGTTGGAGGGTTGTTGATGGAGGGTTGTTGATGGAGGGTTGTTGATGGAGGGTTGTTGTTGGAGGGTTGTTGATGGAGGGTTGTTGATGGAGGGTTGTTGATGGAGGGTTGTTGTTGGAGGGTTGTTGATGGAGGGTTGTTGGAGGGTTGTTGATGGAGGGTTGTTGTTGGAGGGTTGTTGATGGAGGGTTGTTGTTGGGTGTTGATGGAGGGTTGTTGATGGAGGGTTGTTGTTGGAGGGTTGTTGTTGGAGGGTTGTTGATGGAGGGTTGTTGATGGAGGGTTGTTGTTGGAGGGTTGTTGTTGGAGGGTTGTTGATGGAGGGTTGTTGATGGAGGGTTGTTGTTGGAGGGTTGTTGATGGAGGGTTGTTGATGGAGGGTTGTTGATGGAGGGTTGTTGTTGGAGGGTTGTTGATGGAGGGTTGTTGTTGGAGGGTTGTTGATGGAGGGTTGTTGATGGAGGGTTGTTGATGGAGGGTTGTTGTTGGAGGGTTGTTGTTGGAGGGTTGTTGATGGAGGGTTGTTGATGGAGGGTTGTTGATGGAGGGTTGTTGATGGAGGGTTGTTGTTGGAGGGTTGTTGATGGAGGGTTGTTGTTGGAGGGTTGTTGATGGAGGGTTGTTGGAGGGTTGTTGATGGAGGGTTGTTGATGGAGGGTTGTTGTTGGAGGGTTGTTGATGGAGGGTTGTTGGAGGGTTGTTGATGGAGGGTTGTTGATGGAGGGTTGTTGATGGAGGGTTGTTGTTGGAGGGTTGTTGATGGAGGGTTGTTGATGGAGGGTTGTTGTGGGTTGTTGTTGGAGGGTTGTTGATGGAGGGTTGTTGATGGAGGGTTGTTGTTGGAGGGTTGTTGATGGAGGGTTGTTGATGGAGGGTTGTTGATGGAGGGTTGTTGATGGAGGGTTGTTGATGGAGGGTTGTTGATGGAGGGTTGTTGATGGAGGGTTGTTGTTGGAGGGTTGTTGATGGAGGGTTGTTGATGGAGGGTTGTTGATGGAGGGTTGTTGTTGGAGGGTTGTTGATGGAGGGTTGTTGATGGAGGGTTGTTGATGGAGGGTTGTTGATGGAGGGTTGTTGTTGGAGGGTTGTTGATGGAGGGTTGTTGTTGGAGGGTTGTTGATGGAGGGTTGTTGATGGAGGGTTGTTGATGGAGGGTTGTTGTTGGAGGGTTGTTGATGGAGGGTTGTTGTTGGAGGGTTGTTGATGGAGGGTTGTTGTTGGAGGGTTGTTGATGGAGGGTTGTTGTTGGAGGGTTGTTGATGGAGGGTTGTTGTTGGAGGGTTGTTGATGGAGGGTTGTTGATGGAGGGTTGTTGGAGGGTTGTTGATGGAGGGTTGTTGATGGAGGGTTGTTGATGGAGGGTTGTTGTTGGAGGGTTGTTGATGGAGGGTTGTTGATGGAGGGTTGTTGTTGGAGGGTTGTTGATGGAGGGTTGTTGATGGAGGGTTGTTGGAGGGTTGTTGATGGAGGGTTGTTGATGGAGGGTTGTTGATGGAGGGTTGTTGTTGGAGGGTTGTTGTGGAGGGTTGTTGATGGAGGGTTGTTGATGGAGGGTTGTTGCTGGAGGGTTGTTGATGGAGGGTTGTTGATGGAGGGTTGTTGTTGGAGGGTTGTTGATGGAGGGTTGTTGATGGAGGGTTGTTGATGGAGGGTTGTTGATGGAGGGTTGTTGATGGAGGGTTGTTGATGGAGGGTTGTTGTTGGAGGGTTGTTGATGGAGGGTTGTTGGAGGGTTGTTGGTGGAGGGTTGTTGATGGAGGGTTGTTGATGGAGGGTTGTTGATGGAGGGTTGTTGATGGAGGGTTGTTGTTGGAGGGTTGTTGTTGGAGGGTTGTTGATGGAGGGTTGTTGATGGAGGGTTGTTGTTGGAGGGTTGTTGATGGAGGGTTGTTGATGGAGGGTTGTTGTTGGAGGGTTGTTGATGGAGGGTTGTTGTGGAGGGTTGTTGATGGAGGGTTGTTGATGGAGGGTTGTTGATGGAGGGTTGTTGTTGGAGGGTTGTTGATGGAGGGTTGTTGATGGAGGGTTGTTGATGGAGGGTTGTTGGAGGGTTGTTGATGGAGGGTTGTTGCTGGAGGGTTGTTGATGGAGGGTTGTTGATGGAGGGTTGTTGTTGGAGGGTTGTTGATGGAGGGTTGTTGTTGGAGGGTTGTTGATGGAGGGTTGTTGATGGAGGGTTGTTGTTGGAGGGTTGTTGATGGAGGGTTGTTGATGGAGGGTTGTTGATGGAGGGTTGTTGATGGAGGGTTGTTGATGGAGGGTTGTTGTTGGAGGGTTGTTGATGGAGGGTTGTTGATGGAGGGTTGTTGTTGGAGGGTTGTTGATGGAGGGTTGTTGTTGGAGGGTTGTTGATGGAGGGTTGTTGATGGAGGGTTGTTGTTGGAGGGTTGTTGATGGAGGGTTGTTGATGGAGGGTTGTTGATGGAGGGTTGTTGATGGAGGGTTGTTGTTGGAGGGTTGTTGATGGAGGGTTGTTGATGGAGGGTTGTTGTTGGAGGGTTGTTGATGGAGGGTTGTGATGGAGGGTTGTTGATGGAGGGTTGTTGATGGAGGGTTGTTGATGGAGGGTTGTTGTTGGAGGGTTGTTGATGGAGGGTTGTTGATGGAGGGTTGTTGTTGGAGGGTTGTTGATGGAGGGTTGTTGATGGAGGGTTGTTGTTGGAGGGTTGTTGATGGAGGGTTGTTGATGGAGGGTTGTTGGAGGGTTGTTGATGGAGGGTTGTTGATGGAGGGTTGTTGATGGAGGGTTGTTGATGGAGGGTTGTTGGAGGGTTGTTGATGGAGGGTTGTTGATGGAGCGTTGTTGATGGAGGGTTGTTGTGGAGGTTGTGATGGAGGGTTGTTGTTGGAGGGTTGTTGATGGAGGGTTGTTGATGGAGGGTTGTTGGAGGGTTGTTGTTGGAGGGTTGTTGATGGAGGGTTGTTGATGGAGGGTTGTTGTTGGAGGGTTGTTGATGGAGGGTTGTTGATGGAGGGTTGTTGATGGAGGGTTGTTGATGGAGAGTTGTTGGAGGGTTGTTGATGGAGGGTTGGAGGGTTGTTGATGGAGGGTTGTTGATGGAGGGTTGTTGATGGAGGGTTGTTGGAGGGTTGTTGATGGAGGGTTGTTGATGGAGGGTTGTTGAAGTAGGGTGTTGTGGAGGGTTGTTGATGGAGGGTTGTTGTTGGAGGGTTGTTGATGGAGGGTTGTTGATGGAGGGTTGTTGTGGAGGGTTGTTGGAGGGTTGTTGTGGAGGTTGTTGTGGAGGGTTGTTGATGGAGGGTTGTTGATGGAGGGTTGTTGATGGAGGGTTGTTGTTGGAGGGTTGTTGTTGGAGGGTTGTTGATGGAGGGTTGTTGATGGAGGGTTGTTGATGGAGGGTTGTTGTTGGAGGGTTGTTGATGGAGGGTTGTTGATGGAGGGTTGTTGTTGGAGGGTTGTTGTTGGAGGGTTGTTGATGGAGGGTTGTTGATGGAGGGTTGTTGATGGAGGGTTGTTGGAGGGTTGTTGATGGAGGGTTGTTGATGGAGGGTTGTTGATGGAGGGTTGTTGTTGGAGGGTTGTTGATGGAGGGTTGTTGATGGAGGGTTGTTGATGGAGGGTTGTTGTTGGAGGGTTGTTGTTGGAGGGTTGTTGATGGAGGGTTGTTGATGGAGGGTTGTTGGAGGGTTGTTGATGGAGGGTTGTTGTTGGAGGGTTGTTGATGGAGGGTTGTTGATGGAGGGTTGTTGGAGGGTTGTTGATGGAGGGTTGTTGTTGGAGGGTTGTTGATGGAGGGTTGTTGTTGGAGGGTTGTTGATGGAGGGTTGTTGTTGGAGGGTTGTTGATGGAGGGTTGTTGTTGGAGGGTTGTTGATGGAGGGTTGTTGTTGGAGGGTTGTTGATGGAGGGTTGTTGTTGGAGGGTTGTTGATGGAGGGTTGTTGTTGGAGGGTTGTTGATGGAGGGTTGTTGATGGAGGGTTGTTGTTGGAGGGTTGTTGTGGAGGGTTGTTGATGGAGGGTTGTTGATGGAGGGTTGTTGTGGAGGGTTGTTGTTGGAGGGTTGTTGTTGGAGGGTTGTTGTTGGAGGGTTGTTGTGGAGGGTTGTTGTGGAGGGTTGTTGATGGAGGGTTGTTGTTGGAGGGTTGTTGATGGAGGGTTGTTGTTGGAGGGTTGTTGATGGAGGGTTGTTGATGGAGGGTTGTTGATGGAGGGTTGTTGTTGGAGGGTTGTTGATGGAGGGTTGTTGTTGGAGGGTTGTTGATGGAGGGTTGTTGTTGGAGGGTTGTTGATGGAGGGTTGTTGGAGGGTTGTTGATGGAGGGTTGTTGTTGGAGGGTTGTTGATGGAGGGTTGTTGTTGGAGGGTTGTTGATGGAGGGTTGTTGTTGGAGGGTTGTTGATGGAGGGTTGTTGTTGGAGGGTTGTTGATGGAGGGTTGTTGTTGGAGGGTTGTTGTGGGAGGGTTGTTGTGGAGGGTTGTTGATGGAGGGTTGTTGTGGTGGGTTGTTGTTGGAGGGTTGTTGATGGAGGGTTGTTGTTGGAGGGTTGTTGTTGGAGGGTTGTTGGAGGGTTGTTGATGGAGGGTTGTTGTTGGAGGGTTGTTGATGGAGGGTTGTTGTTGGAGGGTTGTTGATGGAGGGTTGTTGTTGGAGGGTTGTTGTTGGAGGGTTGTTGATGGAGGGTTGTTGTTGGAGGGTTGTTGATGGAGGGTTGTTGATGGAGGGTTGTTGATGGAGGGTTGTTGTTGGAGGGTTGTTGATGGAGGGTTGTTGTTGGAGGGTTGTTGTTGGAGGGTTGTTGATGGAGGGTTGTTGATGGAGGGTTGTTGTTGGAGGGTTGTTGATGGAGGGTTGTTGTTGGAGGGTTGTTGTTGGAGGGTTGTTGTTGGAGGGTTGTTGTTGGAGGGTTGTTGTTGGAGGGTTGTTGATGGAGGGTTGTTGTTGGAGGGTTGTTGATGGAGGGTTGTTGATGGAGGATGTTGATGGAGGGTTGTTGGAGGGTTGTTGATGGAGGGTTGTTGTTGGAGGGTTGTTGTTGGAGGGTTGTTGATGGAGGGTTGTTGTTGGAGGGTTGTTGTTGGAGGGTTGTTGATGGAGGGTTGTTGATGGAGGGTTGTTGTTGGAGGGTTGTTGATGGAGGGTTGTTGTTGGAGGGTTGTTGTTGGAGGGTTGTTGTTGGAGGGTTGTTGTTGGAGGGTTGTTGGAGGGTTGTTGATGGAGGTTGTTGGAGGGTTGTTGTTGGAGGGTTGTTGTTGGAGGGTTGTTGATGGAGGGTTGTTGTTGGAGGGTTGTTGTTGGAGGGTTGTTGTTGGAGGGTTGTTGTTGGAGGGTTGTTGTTGGAGGGTTGTTGATGGAGGGTTGTTGATGGAGGGTTGTTGTTGGAGGGTTGTTGATGGAGGGTTGTTGTTGGAGGGTTGTTGTTGGAGGGTTGTTGATGGAGGGTTGTTGATGGAGGGTTGTTGTTGGAGGGTTGTTGATGGAGGGTTGTTGTTGGAGGGTTGTTGATGGAGGGTTGTTGTTGGAGGGTTGTTGTTGGAGGGTTGTTGTTGGAGGGTTGTTGAAGGAGGGTTGTTGTTGGAGGGTTGTTGTTGGAGGGTTGTAGGTGAGAGGTTGTTTTATCCAGATAACACCTTATTATGATTACAACACCGAGACTTTAGCTGTGACGTGGCGATGGAGGCTATAATATATTAAAAAAAATCTCGTTTGGTTTTAAAGCCGGGAGAGAGAGAGAGAGAGAGAGAGAGAGAGAGAGAGAGAGAGAGAGAGAGAGAGAGAGAGAGAGACGAACACAGGGCTGGGCACAGATAAAGCTGGAATTTAATCTGATTTAGAACTGCTTTAAGCTGGGTTAGATCCTGGGTTAGTCTAGGGTAAAGCTGGGTTAGTCTAGGGTAAAGCTGGGTTAGATCCTGGGTTTGTCTAGGGTAAAGCTAGGTTAGTCTAGGGTAAAGCTGGGTTAGATCCTGGGTTAGTCTAGGGTAAAGCTGGGTTAGTCTAGGGTAAAGCTGGGTTAGATCCTGGGTTTGTCTAGGGTAAAGCTAGGTTAGTCTAGGGTAAAGCTGGGTTAGATCCTGGGTTAGTCTAGGGTAAAGCTGGGTTAGATCCTGGGTTAGTCTAGGGTAAAGCTGGGTTGTGCCTCGAGTTAACCTGATATAAACCTCACCTTAAATGGGGATTAACGTTGCTTTCACCTGGAGGAGAACTGGCGAGAGATAGGGAGGTCAGTGGTGGTGGAGGCCAGTAGTGGTGGAGGCCAATAGTAGTGGAGAGACTAGTGGTGGTGGAGGCCATTGGTGGTGGTGAGGGCAGTAGAAGTGGAGAGGCCAGCGGTGGAGGAGGCTAATGATAGTGAAGAAGCCAGTTGTGTTGGAGGCCAGCGAGGGAGAGGCCGGTGGGTAGTGGAGGCCTCTTAACAGACCATGCCAGCACCTCTGTCAGTCGCTCACCTTTATGTGTTCCGCCCTCATAGCTACAGGTGTGTGAGGGGCGGGTACGGAGTGTCTGTTTGTTTGTTTGTATGCATGTATGCTTCATTGTGTGTATGTGTGCGTGCTTCTTTGTATGCATGTGTGTGTGTGTGTGTGTGTGTGTGTGTGTGTTAGTGTTGTGTAGCGGAAAGGTGTTGTATGTGAGTGTGTGGAATTTCTGTTTTATAGGTGAGAGAGACAGAGAGAGAGAGACAGAGAGAGAGAGAGAGAGACAGAGAGAGAGAGAGAGAGAGAGAGAGAGAGAGAGAGAGAGAGAGAGAGAGAGAGAGACTATACTCTACGTCTGTGTGAAGGAGTGAGCTATTGTGTTGACGGTATGAATCTCTGTGAACGTATCTATCGCCTTCACAGCACCTTAATAATACATAAACTGAAAAAAAAAGACTCCCAACCTTCAGAAACTCCTTACAACAATAACTTAAACAATAGTCATAAAAAACAATCTCAAGTACAAATGAAAAAAAAAAAAGAGGGGAAGAAACAGGTGATATTTATACATCAAAACAAAAACGAAATGCCATCTTGAACCGCATTCCCCCCAAATCCATAACAAGTTTGATCTTCCTTGTTGCTGACTGTATAGGGAAGACCCAGGCTTTTGTTTTGATTTTTTTTTGTTATCTTATTGTGAAACTCGACATAAACAAGTAATGAGTTGATATACTATAAATCTGTTGTTTTGTTCTCATCCAGTCATCCAGCCAGCACGTCTTAAACCCCTTCCTCCCTGAGCTGCTGTGATACTGCCGCTATTACTCTCTGTCTGCTGGTAGGTTCTGTTTGGGTACACCACCAGCCTCGTGTGTGTAGCGTCCACAGGGGGTAATGAAAAAGATGTTTTTTTGTACTGTTCTGTCTTTATTATTTTTTGTTGTTGTTTATTTTGTTTTGTTTTTTGTCTTTTTTATTCCCTAATTCTTTTGTTTAGTTTCAATCTTTCTTTCTCTCCTTTCTTTTTTTTCTCATTCCTTGTTCTTTTTTATTTCTATCATTTCCCTCTTTCCTTCTTTCCCCCTGTACTCCCCCCCCCGCCTCTCTCTCTCTCTCTCTCTCTCTGTTTCTTTACGTACTCGTCAAAAACCCTCGTAACTTAACGCTCACAGCTCGAGTTTCACATGTGACATTTCCCGCCTCTAACTGTTCCTCTCACAGTTATTGTCTGTATTCTTACTAAATAATATCAGCGTCTGCGTCGTGGTACACAGCCTCAACACCTGCTGTAATCACAACACCTACTGTAACCACAACACCTGCTGTAATCACAACACCTGTTGTAACCACAACACCTGCTGTAACCACAACACCTGCTGTAACCACAACACCTGCGTCTTGTCGTCCTCGGGGAAGTCACTTAAGGTGTCATCCATCTTCATTAATATATTCTTATGAACCTTTTTATTATTTCATGGTCATCAGTCGGTGTGTGTGTGTGTGTGTGTGTGTGTATGTATGTGTATGTGTGTGTGTGTGTGTGTGTGTATGTGTGTGTGTATGTGTGTGTGTGTGTGTGTGTGTGTGAATGATAATAATAATAATAATAATAATAATAATAATAATAATAATAATAATAATAATAATTAACGGTTTATTGAAAGAGCTTGGCAGCCAGAAGGCTGAAAATATACAGTTACATATTTGGGGAATGGGTTTCGAATTACAAATAATATACAAGTAACATAAGTGATATAAATAAGATATATAATAACTAGATGAGGAAAAGCTCAAACTACAGTGCATTTCAACATAGTGACAGTGCAAGAAGTAGTGTTTACTGGGAGTGAATACACTGGTTTATTACAAGTTATTGATAGTTTTTACAATGGTTGGGACTGGGCTGTTCTTATAGCGATCAGTTCGTGCTCGTATGGGCTGGATGCGGTTGTGGTGTCGAACATCAATTCTCGGGCTAGGGATCTCAGGTGGTAGTAGGAGCCGGTGTCGAGGACGGTGTAGATTCACTGTAGAAGCTTCTTACCAAATTTGCAGATGAGGTCGTGGTGATGGTCAGTGAGAGTCGAAAGGGTCAGTGTGTTGAGCGCTTCTTGATATGTGGAGTAGGAAGGGGAGAGAGTAATCTTGCATGCCCTCTTTTGCACTTTTTCAAGGTATTTACGTTGTGTGGCAGTTAGGGAGGAAGACCAGGTGGGGGAGGCATACGTGAGCTTGGGAAGTATGAATGTTGTGTAAACACTGAGGAGCTCGGGTGCAGGAACTCCGAGGGACTTGAGTCGGCGGAGGAGGTGGAGACGGAAACTGGAGGATTTGACAACTTCACTGACGTGTGGTTTCCAATTTAGTTTGTTGTCTATGGTGACGCCGAGGAGCTTCGTGGAATCTACAACCTGGAGTGTGTTGGGACCTAAAGTAATGGAAGGAGGTGGGACAATGTCGGAGGAGAGGTTGATGTGCATAACCATGGTCTTGGTATGGTTGATGGTGACATGGTTGTTGGTGGCCCAGTTTTGGAGACTGTTCAATAAATCCTGAAGGGCGGTATAGTTGGGAGCAGAATTGTTGACGCTGATCCCAATGGTGGAGTCGTCGACATATTTCCAGCGAGCAGGGGTTTCTCTTAGGGCATCATTGATGAGCATAAGGAAGCAGAGTGGTCCCATCTTGGTGCCTTGGGGGACGCCACAGGTGAGTGACTGAAAGGTGGAGACAGCCCTTCGGAAGCATACAGCTTGGCGTCGGTCACTGAGGAAGTCTGTAAGCCATGGTATATATTGTGGTCGACTAGGTCGAATGCTTTAGTGAAATCAATGAAGGCGACAGCTACAGACGTTTTTCGTTTCTCGAGATGGCGGTATATGTAATCGAGAAAGCTGACAAGACAGTGAGTGGTGGAGGAAGTTTTCATGTTGCCAAATTGCTGAGGGTCTACGACTCCTGCAATATCAGCATAAGCCCAGTCGAACACAAAACTTTCACAGATTAGGCTGGGTATTGGGGCGATTGCAATAGGTCGTAGCTGATTTAAGGATTGTGGGCTGGTTGACTTGGGCACTGGTGATGCATAAGAGGTCTTCCAGTCAGCTGGGCATCTGGCTTGACTGAGAGAAGCATTGATGATGGAGCAGAGGGGTTTAGCAAGCTCCGGGGAGAACTCCTTGAAGAGTTTCATTGGTAAGTCAATGGGGGTGGGAGAGCGTTTTAATTTTAGTTTGTCCAGGCGTTTTGCTACGTCAAATTCTTCTACTAAGTCAGTGGGAAGGGGGGCTGGTAGGTAAGCAGGGAGAGTGGTTGTGTCAAGCCGTGGGAGCGTCTGGCATATAGTAGCGAAATGGTTATTTGTTTGCTCAGCTGCGTCAACACTAGTAAGATGGCTAAGGAAGGGGAGGGGGTGTGTCTTATTGTTTAGTCCACAGAGTTCTTTAAGCTTACCATACCATTGACTGATGTTGGTCTGCTTCAGGTGTTGTAATTTGGTTGGGTAGTGGGACTTCTTTGCAGTGCGTATTTCGCGGATGACTCGGTTGCGAAGGGACATGTAGCGGTTGTGGTCATTGAGATAAAAGGCTCTGTCTCTCTGTTGCATAAGTCTTTTGATCCGAGGTGTGATCCAGGGCAAGTCAGCTGGGTAAGATCTGACGGACTTCTCGGGGAAGAAGTGGTGGTGAGCTGCCGTGGTGGTGTTGTTATAATATATCCATTTGGTTTCCACGTCATCCACGCTAAGTACTTCAGTCCAGGGATGGTGAACTATCCACTGCCCGAAGAGGCGCACTGCAGAGTCAGTAATCGGCCTGTAGGTGTTGATGTAGGGTCTCTGTACTTGAGTGGGAGTGGCAGCTGGGGACCAGAGCACTGATGAGTGTGTGCTACACCCGATAGGAGGCATTGGTTGAGGTGGTTGGTACTGGTCCGCTAAGTCAGTTAAGATAAGGTCAAGGGTATTTTGACCGTGTGTAGGGAAGGTCACAACTTGTGATAGTGATAGCTGGTCCTGGATATCAGTGGTGTCAATTTCATTATAATCCCCACATAATACTAACTTGGCACATGGGTACCTAACTCTGAGGTGGTAATGAGATGATTGATAAGAGTGTCTCTGGTGGGTGAGCGAGGCGGATGGTATGCCACACAGATTATGATGGAAGCAGTGTGGCGCGGGTGGGCTTGTGGCACAACACGTACCCATAATGCTTCCACATCTGCTGGGACTTGAACATCCAGGCGTGACGGGCGTAGGTCATCTTGACAGAAGAGGGCAACGCCGCCTCCGCGTCTATGTGAACGAAGGTGATGAAAGAGTTGATATTCCTCAATATGACACGTTTCAGGCACAATTTGCCAAGCCTCACATATGGCAACGACGCTCGCGGCGGCTGACCTGACTGTAGTTGCCAGCTCGTCGAACTTGTTAGCTAGGGAAGTGACGTTGGATAGCAGTAGAGACGGGAGATCATACCATATCCGTGGAACTTCAGTGTAGTGGTACGGTCTGTCAGGGGTGGGTTTCTCCGGTTTCCTAGTGGAGGTTACGGTTCTAATGGGCTTATGTGTATGACGGCCTTGTCTACGGCTACGCGCGTGGAATACGTTCAGTGACTTCAGTCGCGCGATAACACTGCCATCAGGATAACCGTTCCCACGCTTTAGATGGTACAGAGTGCGTCGGGAGTAAGTGATTGGTGGCCATCTGTTGATATCTGTTGTGGGCGGACGGAAGTGTTTGTCACTGACGGCACTTTGAGGGCCACTGACACTGGTAGACATCTGTTAATATTTGTCAGTCGTAAAGACCGTGGGTCTTTGTCCCTGGTGCTTGGGGTCGCCGAACACAGTTTTCACGATATATGTAAACACCGCGGTGGTCCTTGTCACTGGCACTTTTAAGGTGACCGATAAAGTGCCCACTGTCTGACTTTTCCTTGGGGTGCACTATCCGGGCACTGTATGATAATCACTTATTGCACTGATGACTTGAATGTTTTGCTGAGAAAGTCCCGGTCAGGTTAGGTCGAGTCCAGTCACACTGCTGTGCTTTTGTGCTTTTCCTTAAGTGCTCTATAGGAACACTGCTCGGTAATCAATCGTTCACTAATCACTAGAATGTTTTGCTGAATAGATCCCGGTGTAGTAAGGCTGGTAGGGCGTTGGGATATAGCAGGGGGAGGGGCAGGACCAAACAGACTCGGCCTGGCTGCTAAAACCGGGAGCGCCTTCGGGGCACGTCTTGTCTCACTGACGGTTGACAAGTGTGTGTATGTAAATAATAATAATAATACTAATTGACGGTTTATTGAAAAAATTCTGCAGCCCGAAGGCTGAAAATATACATTGGACATAAATGACTTATTACATACATTGGTGGTTTAACAAAAGCCTTCATTAGAGAAAGGTAAAGGAACATACAGTGAACATACAGATTATTGTAGGTGTTGAACAGCAAACACGTAGTGTAGTAATTCCCTCACAGATGGTGTTAGGAGGGGCCTCACGTGGTGTAGTAGTTCCCTCACAGATGGTGTTATGAGGGGCCTCACGTGGTGTAGTAGTTCCCTCACAGATGGTGTTATGAAGGGCCTGACGTGGTGTAGTAACTCCCTCACAGATGGTGTTATGAGGGGCCTGACGTGGTGTAGTAACTCCCTCACAGATGGTGTTATGAGGGGCCTCACGTGGTGTAGTAACTCCCTCACAGATGGTGTTATGAGGGGCCTCACGTGGTGTAGTAACTCCCTCACAGATGGTGTTATGAGGGGCCTCACGTGGTGTAGTAACTCCCTCACAGATGGTGTTATGAGGGGCCTGACGTGGTGTAGTAATTCCCTCACAGATGGTGTTATGAGGGGCCTCACGTGGTGTAGTAACTCCCTCACAGATGGTGTTATGAGGGACCTGACGTGGTGTAGTAATTCCCTCACAGATGGTGTTATGAGGGGCCTCACGTGGTGTAGTAATTACTTCACATATGGTGTTATGAGGGACATGTGGTGTAGTATTCCCTCGCAGATGGTGTTATATGAGTGAGGTGTGGTCTTAGGCCTCCCTATCGTAGACGGATTAACACATCGCTGGTTGTTGTTGAGTCTCACGGGCCGTTATCACTGGGTACGTGGGACCTCACTGTGTGAAGGTTAACTTGGGTACGACTGTTGCTGTTGAGTTGTTCTCACTGACTTAAGCACTGTTCACCAGTGTTGAACTCTGTTTAACACTGGTTCCATTCCTTTCCTAAATGAAATTGTAACTTCTGGCGAGAACTTGTTGATATTCCGGTGGGGAGGAGGGTTCAGGGGAGGGGGTTGGTATGGGCCAACTTAACAGTTGACCTGGCTGTTCCGAGAGGAGCGCCAGGTGTGTGTGTGTGTGTGTGTGTGTGTGTGTGTGTGTGTGTGTGTGTGTGTGTGTGTGTGTGTTCACCTTCTCGTACATCATTTTCGTCTGTTTTTTATTCTACACCTCTCCCTTCTCTCCCTTCCACACCTAACATAACCTAACCTAATCTAACTTTTTTTTATTAACAAGTAGACAGCACAGGGAGACATTAGCCTATAGTTTCGTTGTTAATTCTATTCACCGAGGAGGAGGAGATGACGAAGGAGGAGGAGGAAGAGTAAGGAGGAGAAGAGGGAGAAGAAAGAGGAGGGGGACGAGGAGGAAGCGTCTCCTTACCCTCTTGGACTGGAGATATTTGTACCAGGATGTTGTGAACTGATGGAGGTTAGGTTTGGTTGGGTTGAGGTTGAGGTGAGGTTAGGTTAGGTTTGGTTGAGGTTTGGTTGGGTTAGGTTGGGTTGGGTTGAGGTGAGGTTAGGTTGAGGTTAGGTTTCGTTGAGGTTAGGTTAGGTTAAGTTAGGTTAGGTTGAGGTTAGGTTGGGTTGAGGTTAGGTTAGGTTGAGTTGAGGTGAGGTTAGGTTGAGGTTAAGTTAGATTTGGTTGAGGTTTGGTTAGGTTGGGTTGGGTTGAGGTTCCCCTGAATGATGTATCGACAGAAAAGTCAGCGGGGCGGGGCGGTGAGGGGTGGGGCTTACAGATACCCATGTGGGGCCGCCTGAGAGAGAGTGTGTGTGTGCGGTTGATGTAGCTTATCCCAACACGAGACTGTGGAAATAATCTGTGGAATGAGATTGTGTATTGGGGTAGGGGGGGGGTGGTAGCTTTCTGGTAAGGGTTGTTACTGTTGTTGGTTCACAGGTGAGAGAGAGAGAGACTTGACGTAGGTGAACTATCATCTGCCACCCTCACCACCGCTTCCACCACTACTTCTCCTCACTCCTCACCATCACTTCTCCTCACTCCTCCCTGCCTCTCCTCACTCCTCACTACCTCTCCTCACTCAATCTCCTCACTACCTCTCCTCACTCCTCCTCACTGCCTCTCCTCACTCACTCTCCTCATTACCTCTCCTCACTCACTCTCCTCATTACCTCTCCTCACTCCTCACTACCTCTCCTCACTTATCCTCACTTTTCACTGCCTCTCCTCACTCCTCACTGCCTCTCTTCACTTCTCACTACCTCTCCTCACTCATCCTCACTGCCTCTCCTCACTCCTCACTGCCTCTCTTCACTTCTCACTACCTCTCCTCACTCATCCTCACTGCCTCTCCTCACTTTTCACTACCTCTGCTCACCCCTCCTCCTCACTCCCCCCAGCCACTATCACCTCACCAACTTACTTATTCACTGCCGCGTCGGTCTCTCTCTCTCTCTCTCTCTCTCTCTCTCTCTCTCTCTCTCTCTCTCTCTCTCTCTCTCTCTCTTGTATTGTCTTTTGTTTCCTTGTATTTCTCGTGCTTTTTCTCTCTCTAGTGATCTTTCTTTTTTCATTTCACTACTTTCTTACTTTCTTTTTTTTTCTTTCTCTCTGTTGCTTATCTTTTCTCTTAGTTTCTTTCTTTCTTCAGTAATTATTTATATTTTTTTTTACACATTTTCTCATTTTCACTCGTTACTTTCTCTATCTCTTAATGCTTTCTTTATCTGTCTCTTTCTCCCTCTTTGTATTTTCACTTTCACTCTCTCTCTTAATGTCTCTTTATTTCACTTTATCTTACTTTCTCACTATCTTTCTCTTCAACTCATCTCCTGGTTTCTAAATCTCTGCCGTAAACTTTATTTTCTCACTTATGTAATTTAGTGTTATTTTTTTATTCAATTTTAATTATTTTACATTTTATTTATATTTTATTCGTTTCCTCTTCATTATTTCTAAATTTATCTGTTTTTTTTGTCTTGTTCTTATTTATTATTCTCTTTGTCACTTTCCTTGTTTATTAATACTCTGCTTTAAACACGCACACACACATATACATACATACGTACATACATACATACATACATACATACATACATACAAGTTATTTCACATTTTTTTTATTTTCTTATTTTTATTTTCAATGTTTTTGCTGATAATGCTCTTTTGTTTCGCTTATATTTGTATATTTACTCGTTATTTTCTTCGCACTTCATTTTTTTCTCAGTTATTGCCGTTCATGATTGTCCTTTACTATTGTATCCCCTTCATTTATTCATTATTCACACTATTTATATTTTCAGTATATTTCGTTCACATCTGTAATCCTATTTTTCAATGCATTTCGTTCGTACCCATAATCCTGTTTTTCACATATAATTCTATTTTCCACTGTACATCGTCCATATTTCTTTTATTCTCAAACACACAAAAGCACAATACTTTCCTGCAACTTCAACCCCAAACCTAACCTAACCTAACCTAACCTAACCTAAGTTCACTCACAACTGAACAATGTATAATTACTGAAACGCAGCTCAATAGGTTCCATGCTAGACACATTATTTTTCTGTATGATAATTATAGGCCGTAACTCAGGTATATAAAGGTGAACACATTGGATCACCTGAAGATGAGACGCTAACCTAACCTAACCTAACCTAACCTAACCTAATCTATCCTAACACTAACTTAAGCTAGTCTAACGTTAACCTAATCTAACCGAGTGCTTACTTAACCAAACCCATTTTAAACAAACCTAACCTAATCTAACCTAACCTAACCTAACCAAACCTAACCTAATCTAACCTAATCTAACCTAGCCTAGCCTAGCCTAACCGAACCTAACCTAACCAAACCTAACCTAACCAAACCTAACCTAATCTAACCTAACCTAACCGAACCTAACCTAACCAAACCTAACCTAATCTAACCTAACCTAGCCTAACCGAACCAGCAGAAAAATTTAAATGAGATACTTTGGTGATATAATTAGGGATGAGGGAATAATAACAGAATATTAATGGGAAATTTTGAGGGTAGGAAGGCCAGGGTGAGGGAGAGACTGGGATGGATGAATGAAAATAAAAATTGTTTCCCCAGAGAGATGCAAAATTTCTGAGCATTGGTATTACAGCCAGAGAACGTTTAGAGTTGAGGACAATAGTCACCAACCCTCAGATATAAGGACTTCGATTGATTGATTAAACCTAAATTAACCTAACCAAACCTAACCTAACCTGAAGATTAGACACCCTAGCTTATTTCACCTGAGGCAGACAGAGTACACTTAGCTGTTGTCGTTTCCTTGTTTGTCTTTTCCCACCACCAGTTTCGTTGCCCCTCTCCTCACGGCCCTCCTCACGTCAGGTACAGACTCTCCCCGTCTCGTATCTTCCTCCTTAAATCACTTCTTACAACCTCAAGTTTTCGCACTTAACCTTCTCTAACTCGGCCTTCAGAGAGTCACAGAGCTGTTCACAAACTAACACTAGCCATGGTTGGACAGTCAGTTAATCCCCGGGAGCTAAGTCGGTCGTGACCTTTCCTCCAGCAAGGTCAGCAAAAGAAGATAATGGTAAGGAAGAGAAGAAGAAGGAGAAGGAAGAACAAAAGAGATTTATGTGTGTTAAAAGGTGTTAAGATGCACACACACACACACACACACACACACACACACACACACACACCAGCGAATCAATGAAACACCTTACGTATAATATTAAAACTAACTACATAAATAAGAGCGTAATACGAATACATACATAAAGACTAGATGAATAAAGAGGACAAGGAACAAAACCAGTAAACACACTCATCGGTTACAGCCGTGAGAAACATCTTTAAGAATGTTACGAGGAATTTCAAGAAGAATTTCTCATTTGAAGTTTTTTTGGATAATTTATTTTCGACTTGGGTCAACAGTATACACATTAAGTATACATGGTAAGTTTACACGCAAGGTATACATGAGAAGTATACATGTAAAGTGGACATGGGGAGTATACATCACCTTAGGTAACCAATATTCCACACTAGTCAACCAATATATCACACTAGTCAACCAATATATCACACTACTCAACCAATATATCACACTAGTCAACCAATACATCACACTACTCAACCAATATACCACACTAGTCAACCAATATATCACACTACTCAACCAATATACCACACTAGTCAACCAATATATCACACTAGTCAACCAATACACCACACTAGTCAACCAATATACCACACTAGTCAACCAATATACCACACTAGTCAACCAATATATCACACTAGTCAACCAATACACCACACTAGTCAACCAATATACCACACTAGTCAACCAATATACCACACTAGTCAACCAATATACCACACTAGTCAACCAATATACCACACTAGTCAACCAATATACCACACTAGTCAACCAATATATCACACTAGTCAACCAATATACCACACTAGTCAACCAATATATCACATTAGTCAACCAATATACCACACTAGTCAACCAATATACCACACTAGTCAACCAATATATCACACTAGTCAACCAATATACCACACTAGTCAACCAATATACCACACTAGTCAACCAATATATCACACTAGTCAACCAATATACCACACTAGTCAACCAATATATCACATTAGTCAACCAATATATCACATTAGTCAACCAATATACCACACTAGTCAACCAATATATCACACTAGTCAACCAATACATCACACTAGTCAACCAATATATCACACTAGTCAACCAATATACCACACTAGTCAACCAATATATCACATTAGTCAACCAATATATCACATTAGTCAACCAATATATCACATTAGTCAACCAATATATCACACTACTCAACCAATATACCACACTAGTCAACCAATATATCACACTAGTCAACCAATATATCACACTAGTCAACCAATATATGACACTAGTCAACCAATATATCACACTAGTCAACCAATATACCACACTAGTCAACCAATATATCACACTAGTCAACCAATATATCACACTAGTCAACCAATATATCACATTAGTCAACCAATATACCACACTAGTCAACCAATATATCACACTAGTCAACCAATATATCACACTAGTCAACCAATATACCACACTAGTCAACCAATATATCACACTAGTCAACCAATATACCACACTAGTCAACCAATATATCACACTAGTCAACCAATATACCACACTAGTCAACCAATATATCACACTAGTCAACCAATATATCACACTAGTCAACCAATATATCACACTAGTCAACCAATATACCACACTAGTCAACCAATATATCACACTAGTCAACCAATATATCACACTAGTCAACCAATATACCACACTAGTCAACCAATATATCACACTAGTCAACCAATATATCACACTAGTCAACCAATATACCACACTAGTCAACCAATATATGACACTAGTCAACCAATATGTTAAGAGACAGAACCTGACTTACATATTAGGTCAATATAATCAATATGGCGTAATGTTTGTGACATATTGTGTACATTTGTAAAGCTAAATAGATTAATCATGGTAACAGCTTAAACACAGATATTAAAGAAAGACAACATGATAGCTCTTTAATTAAATGTATAATATATTTGGTGGGGGTTAGATTTCAGTGGTTCTGTAATCTTGTAAAGGATTTTTTTTTTACGGTTGGTTTACAGATGATTTTGAAATTTCATAGATGATGGTGTTAAGTTACAGTGGCTTGTACCTTCTAGATTTGGGGTTAAAGTCCAGTTGATTTTGTAACTTTGTAGATGATGGGATTAAATTACAGTGACCTTGTAACTCTAGATTTTCTTTAGGTTGAGTTACAGATTAATGTAATGTATGTTTTTTTTTCAAATGTAATGTTTTATCGATGTTTTGTAATGTCGAGGCTGGAACCTGTACATAACTTTTATGAGGGAAATATTATGTATTATGGGAGGAATTATTACGTGGTTAGACTGAGTTTGGTGTTTTGGTCAACACATACACACACACACACACACACACACACACACACACACACACACACGTTATTTAGAAATGTTTATGGCAGGCTGTGCATAGTAGCAGTGCCCGGCGTGCCTGGACGAGTGGGCCGGACAAGTGAGCTTTCATGTCCAGATGCCCGGCACTTGCCAGGGCGGACAAGCTGATATTTTGAGGTAAATACCTTGACGGAAATTTACCAGGCGCTGCGTGACCTCACCTCACGGTACACGTTTAACCAGAAGGTCACCAGTGTCAGGTGCAGGTAATTTACCTCTACATTAAGCCGCCAACCCGCCTCTAGTCAGTCGGTCAACTTGTCAATATTTCAAAGGAAACACGAAGCTGAAAGTCTGTAGACATGTTGTGACAGGAATTATGACCTCACATGACAAGTGTTACCGCCACTGACACCAGATTGTGGTGGGGGGGGGGGTGTATTATGGTAGGTATTCACAGATGCCACCTCTGCCTACCTACACACGCTGCAGGTGTGAGGTGATAGGAGTAATGACATCACCGCCACTGACACACGGACACAAGTGATTTGTGAGCTCATAAACACATTAAAAGTGAATGTTTTAAATGCTTAATTAACTTTTCCCATAAAAACTGGGCAAACAAATTACCTTCCCCAAAATTGACAGGGCAAGTAAGAAGAGCATCCGAGCATCCTCTCTTAGGGATTATGGGGAAACTTTCGTCGAGGCCCTCGACATCTCCGAAACATTTGACAGGATATGGCACAAGAATTTGCTTTCTAAACTCCTCTCTTATGGTTTCTCTCCCCCACTATGTTTTCTACTCTCCAGCTTCCTTGAGAACCGATCCATAGCAGTTGTTGCCGAGGGATCGATCTCTCGTTCTTTCTCTTCCAATAGTGGTGTCCCACAGGGTTCTGTTCTTTCACCTACTCTCTTCCTTCTTTTTATCAATGATTTACTTCACACTTCAACTAATTCTACACATTCTTTCGCTGTTGATTCTACTCTTCACTCTTCTTCACATTTTCCCATTCCCTCTAACTCTCAAACTAGATCTGTTTCTAGATCTGACATCATTACATCTATCAATGCGGATCTATGCAGCATCTCCGAATGGAGAGGTAGAAACTTGGTTAAATTCAGTAGTAATAAAACTCGGTATTTACCAATTACACTTTTCAAATTAGATGATCTCCCACCAATCACATTTCAGGACGCTATCATTCCGCCAAATTTTAAAATAGATATGCTAGGCCTCACCATTTCCTCCAATATGTCATGGAAGCCACACATCCTCAACATTGCTAAAGCTGCCTCCCGAAACTTGGGAATGCTGTACAGATGCCATAGCTACTTCACTCCTGAGCAGTTGCTTCAAGTGTCTAAGGGATTCATTTGTCCTAACTTGGAGTACTGCTCTCATATCTGGGATGGCTCTTCTTTGGCCAACTGTGAGATAGAGTGGAATCAAAGGCATTTCGTCTTATTAACTCTCCTCCTTTAGTCGACAATCTTTCTTCCCTTTCTCTTCGCCGCAATGTTGCTCCACTCTCTCTCTCTTTTACAGGTATTTTAGCTGGTAATGTTCGGTGGATTTGGCATCCTGTGTACCGCCGTGGGCTCGTAACACACGTCTTGACCTCGGTGCCCACCATTTCTCTGTGGATGTCGGTCACACTAGAACCATTATAGTTCATCCTTCTTTCCTCACACAGCCAAACTATGGAATGCTCTGCATTCTTCTGTATTTCCATACTCATACAATCTGTCTCAATTTAAAAGGCTGGTTTTCTGGCATCTTCGCGGTGTAGATTAATATAACCTATTCCTTTTCTATCTTCTATTTCTCTATTCTTTTTTTCCGCCCCCTAGGTCTTGATGTGGGCCTTTGACCTGTGCCCGGGTGGGCCAATCCCCGTAAAAAAAAGAAGTGATTTTCAAAAGCCACCTGCCCGGAAGTATTGCTCAAAATCTGCACAGCCTGGTTTATGGAGACAAACAAACTATAGAGGGATACAAGTGATCGCGGGCACCTTCGTGCCCAGTGAAAGTTTGAACGCTAATGCTTGGCTAGCGTACAGCGAATGAGGGTGCGCTAAGTCCGAAGACTTGCATGGTTAATTAGGGTGCGCCAAGTCCGTAGAATTGCATCGTTTTCCATCGTAAATAAAATGGTTAATTAATACCTTCCTAAAGAAACCATCTACATGGGACCAGGTTTGTTCCACTCTTCGAATTTTTTGCGATTTTTCCACCAAGTTTGATGAAAAACGATTGTGCCGTTTCGGCTGCCCAGAACAGACAGACAGACAGACAGACAGACAGACAGACACACGCCTAGTCCTATAGCATATTAGATAAACCAGCAGAAAACAAATAATGTACAGTGAATGAGAAGACCAAACTGAACAAAACATAAAATAGATGATAAATTATAATACACAGAAGATATAGATGAATAGTATATGACACTACATCACTGAGAGAAATCAGTATTGAGCAGTGGGGGATATTATCGAAGATTGTATTATAAGCGCGCGAGTATCGGAGAGTTGTGTGGTGTCTCTCGGCGTGTTACATAAACAAACATCTAAGAATTCTTGATCGTTTGTTTTTTATAGTGAAAGTATCGTATATGTGGGGAATATTAATGGTTGGGTGTAACAGAAGGAAGAGTGTGTGTGTATGTGTGTGTGTGTGTTATAATAATAATAATAATAATAAATTAACGGTTTATTGAAAGAGCATGGCAGACGGAAGGCTGAAAATATACAGTTACATAATTGGGGAATGGGTCTCTTGATTTACAAATAATATACAAGTAATATAAGTGATATAAATATGATATATAATAACTAGGTGGGGAGAAGCTCAAACTACAGGGCATTTCAACATAGTGACAGTGCAAAAAGTGAGATTGACTGGGAGTGAATACAATGGTTGATTACAAGTTATTGATAATTTTTACAATGGTAGGGACCGGGCTGTTCTTATAGCGATCAGTTCGTGCACGTATGGGCTGGATGTTGTTGTGGTGTCGAACAGCAATTCTCGGGCAAGGGATCTCGGGTGGTAGTAGGAGCCGGTGTCGAGGATGGTGTAGAAGCTTCTCACCAAATTTGCAGATGAGGTCGTGGTGATGGTCAGTGAAAGCCGAGAGGGTCAGTGTGTTGAGCGCTTCTTGATAAGTAGAAAGGGGGGAGAATAATCTTGCAGGCCCTCTTTTGCACTTTTTCTAGGTGTTTACGTTGTGTGGCATTTAGGGAGGAAGACCAGGTAGGGGAGGCATAGGTGAGCTTGGGAAGTATGAAAGTTGAGTAAACACTGAGGAGCTCGGGTGCAGGAACTCCGAGGGACTTGAGTTGGCGGAGGAGGTGGAGACGGAAACTGGAGGATTTCAAGACTTCACTGACGTGTGGATTCCAATTTAGTTTGTTGTCTAAGGTGACGCCGAGGAGCTTGGTGGAATATACAACCTGGAGTGTGTTGGGACCTAAAGTAATTGAAGGGGGTGGGACAACGTCGGAGGAGAGGTTGATGTGCATAACCATGGTCTTGGTATGGTTGATGGTGACGTGGTTGTTGGTGGCCCAGTTTTGGAGACTGTTCAATAAATCCTGAAGGGCGGTATAGTCGGGAACAGAATTGTTGACGCTGATCCCAATGGTGGAGTCGTCGACATATTTCCAGCGAGCAGGGGTTTCTCTTAGGGCATCATTGATAAGCATAATGAAGCCTAGTGGTCCCATCTTGTGTGTGTGTGTGTGTGTGTAATGCTTCTCTGGTTAGGTAAATATCTATATGGATGGATCATTTAAGTGAACTGACTGGAGGTAAAATGACTTGGAGGAAAAATTGTCGTGTCTATTTATTTATTTATTTTATATATTTTTTGCTGAAGTTATTGCCCAAGTCTCAGGTGTGGGTTAGTTTACAGGTGTGTGTTAGTTTACAGGTGTGTGTTAGTTTTCAGGTGTGTGTTGGTTTTCAGGTGTGTGTTAGTTTATAGGTGTGTGTTGGTTTTCAGGTGTGTGTTAGTTTATAGGTGTGTGTTAGTTTTCAGGTGTGTGTTGGTTTTCAGGTGTGTGTTAGTTTACAGGTGAGTGTTGGTTTTCAGGTGTGTGTTAGTTTATAGGTGTGTGTTAGTTTACAGGTGTTTGTTAGTTTACAGGTGTGTGTTAGTTTACAGGTGTGTGTTTGTTTACAGGTGTGTGTTAGTATACAGGTGTGTGTTAGTATACAGGTGTTCGTTAGTATACAGGTGTGTGTTAGTTTACAGGTGTGTGTTAGTTTCCAGGTGTTTGTTAGTTTACAGGTGTGTGTTAGTTTACAGGTGTTTGTTAGTTTTCAGATGTGTGTTAGTTTTCAGGTGTGTTAGTTTACAGGTGTGTGTTAGTTTACAGGTGTGTGTTAGTTTACAGGTGTTTGTTAGTTTTCAGGTGTGTTAGTTTTCAGGTGTGTGTTAGTTTACAGGTGTGTGTTAGTTTCCAGGTGTTTGTTAGTTTACAGGTGTGTGTTAGTTTACAGGTGTTTGTTAGTTTTCAGATGTGTGTTAGTTTTCAGGTGTGTTAGTTTACAGGTGTGTGTTAGTTTACAGGTGTGTGTTAGTTTACAGGTGTTTGTTAGTTTTCAGGTGTGTTAGTTTTCAGGTGTGTGTTAGTTTTCAGGTGTGTGTTAGTTTACAGGTGTTTGTTATTTTTCAGGTGTGTGGTAGTTTACAGGTGTTTGTTAGTTTTCAGGTGTGTGTTAGTTTTCAGGTGTGTGTCAGTTTATAGGTGTGTGTTAGTTAACAGGTGTGTGTTGGTTTACAGGTGTTTGTTAATTTACTTTTGTGTGTTAGTTTATAGGTGTGTGTTAGTTTACAGGTGTGTGTTAGTTTACAGGTGTTCGTTAGTTTTCAGGTGTGTGTTAGTTTACAGGTGTGTTAGTTTCCAGGTGTTTGTTAGTTTACAGGTGTGTGTTAGTTTACAGGTGTGTGTTAGTTTACAGGTGTTTGTTAGTTTTCAGGTGTGTGTTAGTTTTCAGGTGTGTGTTAGTTTTCAGGTGTGTATTAGTTTACAGGTGTTTGTTATTTTTCAGGTGTGTGTTAGTTTACAGGTGTTTGTTAGTTTTCAGGTGTGTGTTAGTTTTCAGGTGTGTGTCAGTTTATAGGTGTGTGTCAGTTTACAGGTGTGTGTTGGTTTACAGGTGTTTGTTAATTTACTGGTGTGTGTTAGTTTACAGGTGTGTGTTAGTTTACAGGTGTGTGTTAGTTTACAGGTGTTTGTTAGTTTACAGGTGTGTGTTAGTTTTCAGGTGTCTTAGTTTACAGGTGTGTGTGTTGGTTTACAGGTGCATGCTAGTTCGCAGGTGTGTGTTAGTTTACAGGTGTATGTTAGTTTACAGGTGTGTGTTAGTTTATGGATGTGTGTTAGTTGACAGGTGTTTGTTAGTTTACAGGTGTGTGTTAGTTTATGGATGTGTGTTAGTTTACAGGTGTTTGTTAGTTTACAGGTGTGTGTTAGTTTATGGATGTGTGTTAGTTGACAGGTGTTTGTTAGTTTACAGGTGTGTGTTAGTTTATGGATGTGTGTTAGTTTACAGGTGTGTTTTAGTTTACAGGTGTGTATTAGTGGTCAGTGAGGGAGAGAAGGAAGGGGAGATTCTCAGTGCATCGTCTTGAGGAACTTAGGAAGAATTACTATAGATCGTGTGAAGGAGAAGCACTCGTGGTAGTTAACAGCAGACTGTAAGTACAGGGGGGGAGAAGAGGAGATACAGGGAGAGAAAGAGGTGCAAGGGGGGGGGGAGGTGAGTGTGAGGTGACACGGTGTTGAAGGAGGTTGTAAGAAGGACTGTTTGTTCTAGGTCTTACACACGAGTCTGCAGTTTAGGTGTGACAGGGTGGTGGTAGTGGTAGTGGGAATAGTGGAGACAAATGGTTCAACGAGTATCGTGCAGATGGATAATTGAAGGAGCATTGTGGGATAAGAGCAGATGATGGATAGCTGAAGGTGTAATGTGGGATAAGAATAGCAAAGAATGATGAGTTGAAGGAGCATTATTTTGAAAACAACCACAACGAGTTGTGGTCGCTTGAAGGTTTCTGAGCCCGATATATATATATATATATATATATATATATATATATATATATATATATATATATATATATATATATATATATATCTTGATAAAATCACACGGGAAAATGGAAACAACGGAGTACCTTAGCTTTCGTCTTTATTCAAGACATCTTCAGAGGCAACTGGATTACATGGACAGAGAGAGGCTTAAATATACAGGGTGACCTTAAAAACATGAGGTCAGGTCATAATGATGACATCCACTAATCCCCACACCAACACACACGTAGAGGAGCTTAAGAGAAGGGTGGTGACTAGCCAGGTCAGGTCAGAAAAAAGGACCCACAAAATAACTATCATACATCTAGATCAAAGGTTTTCAAAGCATTTTTAACCTTGGGCCACTGACAAATAAATTTATGTAACATATTATCAGTTTTGAACTGACCATCACTAAGGTTTATTGATTTTAATTCCTTAATCAAACTAGCTTCAACCAGAAGTCCTTCTGTGACACAAGATGATTTGAATACTTCTAAGCTTTTTTCCCAAGCAATGGGGTGATTATTATTCCTAACATGAACGAACAAGGCACTGCTTTCAGATGCAGTTCTGATATTATACTTATGTTGTTTGATTCTGAGCTGCAGTGTTTTTCCTGTCTGACCTACATAATTACAATTACATTTGCAACATTGAATACAATAAACACTTCCATTTACATTCAAACTTGGGCTATTCCTTATTAACATATTGGTAATGGTTGAGTCATACTTGAAAACAACATTAATATTTAGAAGCTTGAGGGACCGAACTAACGGGACAAATTCATTACGATAGGGCAGAGTCAAAATATTCTTAAGTGTAGGAACTTGTCTGGTTTGAGAGGAATGAAAGGATTTTTTAGCCCTTTTAAAACAACGATCAACAAACACAGAAGGGTACCCGAGTTTCTGTGCAATAGAACGAATGTGTTTCAATTCATCGTCAATAAATTCAGAGTCACAAATACGCAGACATCTTAAGAACACAGCAGAAAAAACTGACATTTTGGTAGACTCAAGGTGATTCGATAAAAAGTGAATGAAACTGTCTACCTGTGTGGGCTTTCTATATACCTTAAATTTATAGTTTTGGCCATTTCTCATGATAAGCATATCAAGAAATGGAAGGGATTCATTTATTTCTCTTTCAATTTTGAACGTGATACTAGGGACAATATCATTAAGCTTGTCTAAAAATTCCAAATGGTCACTGTTTCTAGGCCAAAGACAACGAACATCATCTACATATCTATACCATGGAGGAATAAAGTCCACTATATTGGGTAGTAATCTAGACTCAAAAAACTCCATATAAATACAGGCTAGAGGAGCAGAAAGACAATTACCCATGCTCATTCCAAATATTTGCTTGTAGAACTTCCCATTTGCTCTAAACACATTGTCAGTTACGCATAACTCTATCAATTTCAGGAAAGTATCATGTTCAATAGTTAAATCTAGCAGTTGTAATTTATCTTTAAGAAATGAAAGTAAGTCTTTGACAGGTACTCTAGTGAACAGTGAATTTACATCAAAACTTATTAATTCGCAAGGTTCATTGTGTTTCTTGAGTTTATCAATTAAATCACTGCTAATGTGTATATGTGAATTAGATAATTGGCCTGTAAGAGGGGATAGCATCTTTACCAGCCACTTGGATAATTTGTAAGTAACAGAACCCACAGAACTCACGATAGGACGTAATGGATTTATCTTATCCACGTTTTCATTGTGGATTTACATGAAATATATATATATATATATATATATATATATATATATATATATATATATATATATATATATATATATATATATATATATATTATTGTTGTTGTTTTGGTTTTATTATTGACAATTTCTACACTTTTTTCTTTTCTTGTGCTGTTCATATTATTGTGGTTTCCGTACCTCGTGATCTACTACCCAACTTAGACGAAGATGGGGAGAAAATGACAGTGAGGTGGAGGTATCGTAGATGTATCGTAATGTTATCGTAGATGTATCGTACAGGTATCATAAGTATCGTTGAGGTATCGTAGATATATCGTAGATGTATCGTAGTGGCACCGTAGTGGAATCGTAGAGGTATCGTAGTGGTATCGTAGTGATATCGTAGATGTATCGTAGACTTATCGTTATGGTATCGTAGATATATCGTAATGGTATCGTAGTGGTATCGTAGATGTATCGTAGTGGTATCGTAGAGTTATCGTAGATGTATCGTAGTGGTATCGTAGAGTTATCGTAGATGTATCGTAGTGGTATCGTAGAGTTATCGTAGAGTTTTCGTAGCTGTATCACAAGAATAGTTGATGTATCGTAGAGGCTTTTTCTCAGTTTAAGTCTGTATCTGTGTCACCAGTAGGGAAAAAAGAAGAAAATTTGGTCTCATAGGCATGACTGGCCATTTGAGGCGGGTGGGAGCTGGCTAGACTGGTCCAAGTTAAATTACATTGTTGTCTAGTTGGGCCATGTCATCTATATTTAGTACCAGCTGGGCCATGTCATCTATATTTAGTACCAGCTGGGCCATGTCATCTATATTTAGTACCAGCTGGACCATGTCATCTATATTTAGTACCAGCTGGGCCATGTCATCTATATACAGTGACAGTTGGGCCATGTCATCTATATTTAGTACCAGCTGGGCCATGTCATCTATATTTAGTACCAGCTGGGCCATGTCATCTATATTTAGTACCAGCTGGGCCATGTCATCTATATTTAGTACCAGCTGGGCCATGTCATCTATATTTAGTACCAGCTGGGCCATGTCATCTATATTTAGTACCAGCTGGGCCATGTCATCTATATTTAGCACCAGCTGGGCCATGTCATCTATATTTAGTACCAGCTGGACCATGTCATCTATATACAGTGACAGTTGGGCCATGTCATCTATATTTAGTACCAGCTGGGCCATGTCATCTATATTTAGTACCAGCTGGGCCATGTCATCTATATTTAGTACCAGCTGGGCCATGTCATCTATATACAGTGACAGTTGGGTCATGTCATCTATATTTAGTACCAGCTGGGCCATGTCATCTATATTTAGTACCAGCTGGGCCATGTCATCTATATACAGTGACAGTTGGGCCATGTCATCTATATTTAGTACCAGCTGGACCATGTCATCTATATTTAGTACCAGCTGGGCCATGTCATCTATATTTAGTACCAGCTGGGCCATGTCATCTATATTTAGTACCAGCTGGGCCATGTCATCTATATTTAGTACCAGCTGGGCCATGTCATCTATATTTAGTACCAGCTGGGCCATGTCATCTATATTTAGTACCAGCTGGGCCATGTAATCTATATTTAGTACCAGCTGGGCCATGTCATCTATATACAGTGACAGTTGGGCCATGTCATCTATATTTAGTACCAGCTGGGCCATGTCATCTATATTTAGTACCAGCTGGGCCATGTCATCTATATTTAGTACCAGCTGGGCCATGTCATCTATATACAGTGACAGTTGGGTCTTGTCATCTATATTTAGTACCAGCTGGGCCATGTCATCTATATTTAGTACCAGCTGGGCCATGTCATCTATATACAGTGACAGTTGGGCCATGTCATCTATATTTAGTACCAGCTGGACCATGTCATCTATATTTAGTACCAGCTGGGCCATGTCATCTATATTTAGTACCAGCTGGGCCATGTCATCTATATTTAGTACCAGCTGGGCCATGTCATCTATATTTAGTACCAGCTGGGCCATGTCATCTATATTTAGTACCAGCTGGGCCATGTCATCTATATTTAGTACCAGCTGGGCCATGTCATCTATATTTAGTACCAGCTGGGCCATGTCATCTATATACAGTGACAGTTGGGCCATGTCATCTATATTTAGTACCAGCTGGGCCATGTCATCTATATTTAGTACCAGCTGGGCCATGTCATCTATATTTAGTACCAGCTGGGCCATGTCATCTATATTTAGTACCAGCTGGGCCATGTCATCTATATTTAGTACCAGCTGGGCCATGTCATCTATATTTAGTACCAGCTGGGCCATGTCATCTATATTTAGTACCAGCTGGGCCATGTCATCTATATTTAGTACCAGCTGGGCCATGTCATCTATATTTAGTACCAGCTGGGCCATGTCATCTATATTTAGTACCAGCTGGGCCATGTCATCTATATTTAGTACCAGCTGGGCCATGTCATCTATATTTAGTACCAGCTGGGCCATGTCATCTATATTTAGTACCAGCTGGGCCATGTCATCTATATTTAGTACCAGCTGGGCCATGTCATCTATATTTAGTACCAGCTGGGCCATGTCATCTATATTTAGTACCAGCTGGGCCATGTCATCTATATTTAGTACCAGCTGGGCCATGTCATCTATATTTAGTACCAGCTGGGTCATGTCATCTATATTTAGTACCAGCTGGGTCATGTCATCTATATTTAGTACCAGCTGGGCCATGTCATCAATAATTAGTACCAGCTGGGCCATGTCATCTATATTTAGTACCAGCTGGGCCATGTCATCTATATTTAGTACCAGCTGGGCCATGTCATCAATAATTAGTACCAGCTGGGCCATGTCATCTGTATCTAGAGCAAGCTGGAACATATCATCTGCATCTAGAGCTAGCTGGGCCCTACCATCTGCATCTAGAGCAAGCTGGACCATATCATCTGCATCTAGAGCTAGCTGGGCCCTACCATCTGCATCTAGAGCAAGCTGGACCATATCATCTGCATCTAGAGCAAGTTGGGCCCTACCATCTGCATCTAGAGCAAGCTGGGCCCTACCATCTGCATCTAGAGCAAGCTGGGCCATATCATCTGTATCTAGAGCAAGCTGGACCATATCATCTGCATCTAGAGCAAGTTGGGCCCTACCATCTGCATCTAGAGCAAGCTGGGCCATATCATCTGCATCTAGAGCAAGCTGGGCCATATCCTCTGTTTCTAGAGCAAGTTGGGCCATATCATCTGCATCTAGAGCAAGCTGGGCCATATCATCTGTATCTAGAGCAAGCTGGGCCCTACCATCTGTATCTAGAGCAAGCTGGGCCATATCATCTGCATCTAGAGCAAGCTGGGCCATATCATCTGCATCTAGAGCAAGCTGGGCCATATCCTCTGTATCTAGAGCAAGTTGGGCCATATCATCTGCATCTAGAGCCAGCTGGGCCATATCATCTGTATCTAGAGCAAGCTGGGCCCTACCATCTGTATCTAGAGCAAGCTGGGCCATATCATCTGTTGCTAGAGCAAGCTGGGCCATATCATCTGTTGCTAGAGCAAGCTGGGCCATATCATCTGTATCTAGAGCAAGCTGGGTCATATCATCTGTTGCGAGAGCAAGCTGGGCCCTACCATCTGTATCTAGAGCAAGCTGGGCCAAATCATCTGTATCTAGAGCAAGCTGGGCCATATCATCTGTATCTAGAGCAAGCTGGGCCATATCATCTGTATCTAGAGCAAGCTGGGCCCTACCATCTGTATCTAGAGCAAGCTGGGCCATATCATCTGTTGCTAGAGCAAGCTGGGCCATATCATCTGTATCTAGAGCAAGCTGGGCCATATCATCTGTATCTAGAGCCTGCTGGGCCATATCATCTGTTGCTAGAGCAAGCTGGGCCCTACCATCTGTATCTAGAGCAAGCTGGGCCATATCATCTGTTGCTAGAGCAAGCTGGGCCATATCATCTGTATCTAGAGCAAGCTGGGCCCTACCATCTGTATCTAGAGCAAGCTGGGCCATATCATCTGTTGCTAGAGCAAGCTGGGCCATATCATCTGTATCTAGAGCAAGCTGGGCCATATCATCTGTATCTAGAGCAAGCTGGGCCCTACCATCTGTATCTAGAGCAAGCTGGGCCATATCATCTGTATCTAGAGCAAGCTGGGCCATATCATCTGTATCTAGAGCAAGCTGGGCCATATCATCTGTATCTAGAGCAAGCTGGGCCATATCATCTGTATCTAGAGCCAGCTGGGCCATATCATCTGTTGCTAGAGCAAGCTGGGCCCTACCATCTGTATCTAGAGCAAGCTGGGCCATATCATCTGTTGCTAGAGCAAGCTGGGCCATATCATCTGTATCTAGAGCAAGCTGGGCCATATCATCTGTTGCTAGAGCAAGCTGGGCCCTACCATCTGTATCTAGAGCAAGCTGGGCCATATCATCTGTATCTAGAGCCAGCTGGGCCATATCATCTGTATCTAGAGTAAGCTGGGCCATATCATCTGTATCTAGAGCAAGCTGGGCCCTACCATCTGTATCTAGAGCAAGCTGGGCCATATCATCTGTTGCTAGAGCAAGCTGGGCCATATCATCTGTATCTAGAGCCAGCTGGGCCATATCATCTGTATCTAGAGTAAGCTGGGCCATATCATCTGTATCTAGAGCAAGCTGGGCCATATCATCTATATCTAGAGCAAGCTGGGCCATATCATCTGTATCTAGAGCAAGCTGGGCCATATCATCTGTATCTAGAGCAAGCTGGGCCATATCATCTGTTGCTAGAGCAAGCTGGGCCATATCATCTGTATCTAGAGCAAGCTGGGCCATATCATCTGTATCTAGAGTAAGCTGGACCATATCATCTGTATCTAGAGCAAGCTGGGCCATATCATCTGTTGCTAGAGCAAGCTGGGCCATATCATCTGTATCTAGAGCAAGCTGGGCCATATCATCTGTATCTAGAGCAAGCTGGGCCATATCATCTGTATCTAGAGCAAGCTGGGCCATATCATCTGTATCTAGAGCAAGCTGGACCATATCATCTGTATCTAGAGCAAGCTGGGCCATATCATCTGTATCTAGAGCAAGCTGGGCCCTACCATCTGTATCTAGAGCAAGCTGGGCCATATCATCTGTATCTAGAGCAAGCTGGACCATATCATCTGTATCTAGAGCAAGCTGGGCCATATCATCTGTATCTAGAGCAGGTTGGGCCATATCATCTGTTGCTAGAGCAAGCTGGGCCATATCATCTGTATCTAGAGCAAGCTGGGCCCTACCATCTGTATCTAGAGCAAGCTGGGCCATATCATCTGTATCTAGAGCAAGCTGGGCCATACCATCTGTATCTAGAGCAAGCTGGGCCCTACCATCTGTATCTAGAGCAAGCTGGGCCATATCATCTGTATCTAGAGCAAGCTGGACCATATCATCTGTATCTAGAGCAAGCTGGGCCATATCATCTGTATCTAGAGCAAGCTGGGCCCTACCATCTGTATCTAGAGCAAGCTGGGCCATATCATCTGTATCTAGAGCAAGCTGGACCATATCATCTGTATCTAGAGCAAGCTGGGCCCTACCATCTGTATCTAGAGCAAGCTGGGCCATATCATCTGTATCTAGAGCAAGCTGGGCCATATCATCTGTATTTAGAGCAAGCTGGACCACATCATCTGTATCTAGAGCAAGCTGGGCCATATCATCTGTATCTAGAGCAAGCTGGGCCATATCATCTGTATCTAGAGCAAGCTGGACCATATCATCTGTATCTAGAGCAAGCTGGGCCATATCATCTGTATCTAGAGCAAGCTGGGCCATATCATCTGTATCTAGAGCAAGCTGGACCAGATCATCTGTATCTAGAGCAAGCTGGGCCATATCATCTGTATCTAGAGCAGGTTGGGCCATATCATCTGTTGCTAGAGCAAGCTGGGCCATATCATCTGTATCTAGAGCAAGCTGGGCCATATCATCTGTATCTAGAGCAAGCTGGACCATATCATCTGTATCTAGAGCAAGCTGGGCCATATCATCTGTTGCTAGAGCAAGCTGGGCCATATCATCTGTATCTAGAGCAAGCTGGACCATATCATCTGTATCTAGAGCAAGCTGGACCATATCATCTGTATCTAGAGCAAGCTGGGCCATATCATCTGTTGCTAGAGCAAGCTGGGCCATATCATCTGTATCTAGAGCAAGCTGGGCCATATCATCTGTATCTAGAGTAAGCTGGGCCATATCATCTGTTGCTAGAGCAAGCTGGGCCCTACCATCTGTATCTAGAGCAAGCTGGGCCATATCATCTGTATCTAGAGCAAGCTGGGCCCTACCATCTGTATCTAGAGCAAGCTGGGCCCTACCATCTGTATCTAGAGCAAGCTGGGCCCTACCATCTGTATCTAGAGCAAGCTGGGCCCTACCATCTGTATCTAGAGCAAGCTGGGCCCTACCATCTGTATCTAGAGCAAGCTGGGCCATATCATCTGTATCTAGAGCAAGCTGGGCCATATCATCTGTATCTAGAGCAAGCTGGGCCATATCATCTGTTGCTAGAGCAAGCTGGGCCCTACCATCTGTATCTAGAGCAAGCTGGGCCATATCATCTGTATCTAGAGCAAGCTGGGCCCTACCATCTGTATCTAGAGCAAGCTGGGCCCTACCATCTGTATCTAGAGCAAGCTGGGCCCTACCATCTGTATCTAGAGCAAGCTGGGCCCTACCATCTGTATCTAGAGCAAGCTGGGCCCTACCATCTGTATCTAGAGCAAGCTGGGCCATATCATCTGTATCTAGAGCAAGCTGGGCCATATCATCTGTATCTAGAGCAAGCTGGACCATATCATCTGTATCTAGAGCAAGCTGGACCATATCATCTGTATCTAGAGCAAGCTGGGCCATATCATCTGTATCTAGAGCAAGCTGGACCATATCATCTGTATCTAGAGCAAGCTGGGCCATATCATCTGTTGCTAGAGCAAGCTGGGCCATATCATCTGTATCTAGAGCAACCTGGACCATATCATCTGTATCTAGAGCAAGCTGGACCATATCATCTGTATCTAGAGCAAGCTGGGCCATATCATCTGTATCTAGAGCCAGCTGGGCCATATCATCTGTTGCTAGAGCAAGCTGGGCCATATCATCTGTATCTAGAGTAAGCTGGGCCATATCATCTGTTGCTAGAGCAAGCTGGGCCCTACCATCTGTATCTAGAGCAAGCTGGGCTATATCATCTGTATCTAGAGCAAGCTGGGCCCTACCATCTGTATCTAGAGCAAGCTGGGCCCTACCATCTGTATCTAGAGCAAGCTGGGCCCTACCATCTGTATCTAGAGCAAGCTGGGCCCTACCATCTGTATCTAGAGCCAGCTGGGCCATATCATCTGTTGCTAGAGCAAGCTGGGCCCTACCATCTGTATCTAGAGCAAGCTTGGCCATATCATCTGTATCTAGAGCCAGCTGGGCCATATCATCTGTATCTAGAGCAAGCTGGGCCATATCATCTGTATCTAGAGCAAGCTGGGCCATATCATCTGTATCTAGAGCAAGCTGGGCCATATCATCTGTATCTAGAGCAAGCTGGGCCATATCATCTGTATCTAGAGCAAGCTGGGCCATATCATCTGTATCTAGAGCAAGCTGGGCCATATCACCTGTATCTAGAGCCAGCTGGGCCATATCATCTGTATCTAGAGCAAGCTGGGCCATATCATCTGTATCTAGAGCAAGCTGGGCCATATCATCTGTATCTAGAGCAAGCTGGGCCATATCATCTGTATCTAGAGCCAGCTGGGCCATATCATCTGTATCTAGAGCAAGCTGGGCCATATCATCTGTATCTAGAGCAAGCTGGGCCATATCATCTGTATCTAGAGCTAGCTGGGCCCTATCATCTGTATCTAGAGCAAGTTGGGCCATATCATCTGTATCTAGAGCAAGTTGGGCCATATCATCTGTATCTAGAGCAAGCTGGGCCATATCATCTGTATCTAGAGCAAGCTGGGCCATATCATCTGTATCTAGAGCAAGCTGGGCCCTACCATCTGTATCTAGAGCAAGCTGGGCCATATCATCTGTATCTAGAGCAAGCTGGGCCATATCTCTCTGTATCTAGAGCAAGCTGGGCCATATCATCTGTATCTAGAGCAAGTTGGGCCATATCATCTGTATCTAGAGCAAGCTGGGCCATATCATCTGTATCTAGAGCAAGCTGGGCCATATCATCTGTATCTAGAGCAAGCTGGGCCCTATCATCTGTATCTAGAACAAGTTGGGCCATATCATCTGTATCTAGAGCAAGCTGGGCCATATCATCTGTATCTAGAGCAAGTTGGGCCATATCATCTGTATCTAGAGCAAGCTGGGCCATATCATCTGTATCTAGAGCAAGTTGGGCCATATCATCTGTATCTAGAGCAAGCTGGGCCATATCTGCATCTAGAGCAAGCTGGGCCATATCATCTGTATCTAGAGCAAGTTGGGCCATATCATCTGTATCTAGAGCAAGCTGGGCCATATCATCTGTATCTAGAACAAGTTGGGCCATATCATCTGTATCTAGAGCAAGTTGGGCCATATCATCTGTATCTAGAACAAGTTGGGCCATATCATCTGTATCTAGAGCAAGCTGGGCCATATCTGTATCTAGAGCCAGCTGGGCCATATCATCTGTATCTAGAGCAAGCTGGGCCATATCATCTGTATCTAGAGCCAGCTGGGCCATATCATCTGTATCTAGAGCAAGCTGGGCTATATCATCTGTATCTAGAGCAAGCTGGGCCATATCATCTGTATCTAGAGCAAGCTGGGCCATATCTGTATCTAGAGCAAGCTGGGCCCTACCATCTGTATCTAGAGCAAGCTGGGCCATATCATCTGTATCTAGAGCAAGCTGGGCCATGTCATCTGTATCTAGAGCAAGCTGGGCCATATCATCTGTATCTAGAGCAAGCTGGGCCCTACCATCTGTATCTAGAGCAAGCTGGGCCCTACCATCTGTATCTAGAGCAAGCTGGGCCATATCATCTGTATCTAGAGCAAGCTGGGCCATATCATCTGTATCTAGAGCCAGCTGGGCCATATCATCTGTATCTAGAGCAAGCTGGGCCCTACCATCTGTATCTAGAGCAAGCTGGGCCCTACCATCTGTATCTAGAGCAAGCTGGGCCATATTATCTGTATCTAGAGCAAGCTGGGCCATATCATCTGTATCTAGAGCCAGCTGGGCCATATCATCTGTATCTAGAGCAAGCTGGGCCATATCATCTGTATCTAGAGCAAGCTGGGCCATATCATCTGTATCTAGAGCAAGCTGGGCCATATCTGTATCTAGAGCAAGCTGGGCCCTACCATCTGTATCTAGAGCAAGCTGGGCCATATCATCTGTATCTAGAGCAAGCTGGGCCATGTCATCTGTATCTAGAGCAAGCTGGGCCATATCATCTGTATCTAGAGCAAGCTGGGCCCTACCATCTGTATCTAGAGCAAGCTGGGCCCTACCATCTGTATCTAGAGCAAGCTGGGCCATATCATCTGTATCTAGAGCAAGCTGGGCCATATCATCTGTATCTAGAGCCAGCTGGGCCATATCATCTGTATCTAGAGCAAGCTGGGCCATATCATCTGTATCTAGAGCAAGCTGGGCCCTACCATCTGTATCTAGAGCAAGCTGGGCCCTACCATCTGTATCTAGAGCAAGCTGGGCCATATCATCTGTATCTAGAGCAAGCTGGGCCATATCATCTGTATCTAGAGCAAGCTGGGCCATGTCATCTGTATGTAGAGCAAGCTGGGCCATATCATCTGTATCTAGAGCAAGCTGGGCCCTACCATCTGTATCTAGAGCAAGCTGGGCCCTACCATCTGTATCTAGAGCAAGCTGGGCCATATTATCTGTATCTAGAGCAAGCTGGACCATATCATCTGTATTTAGAGCAAGCTGGGCCCTACCATCTGTATCTAGATCAAGCTGGGCCATATCTGTATCTAGAGCAAGCTGGGCCATATCATCTGTATCTAGAGCAAGCTGGGCCATGTCATCTGTATCTAGAGCAAGCTGGGCCATATCTGTATCTAGAGCAAGCTGGGCCATATCATCTGTATCTAGAGCAAGCTGGGCCATATCATCTGTATCTAGAGCAAGTTGGGCCATATCATCTGTATCTAGAGCCAGCTGGGCCATATCATCTGTATCTAGAGCAAGCTGGGCCATATCATCTGTATCTAGAGCAAGTTGGGCCATATCATCTGTATCTAGAGCAAGCTGGGCCATATCATCTGTATCTAGAGCAAGCTGGGCCATATCATCTGTATCTAGAGCAAGTTGGGCCATATCATCTGTATCTAGAGCAAGCTGGGCCATATCATCTGTATCTAGAGCAAGTTGGGCCATATCATCTGTATCTAGAGCAAGCTGCGCCCTACCATCTGTATCTAGAGCAAGCTGGGCCATATCATCTGTATCTAGAGCAAGCTGGGCCATATCTGTATCTAGAGCAAGCTGGGCCATATCATCTGTATCTAGAGCAAGCTGGGCCCTACCATCTGTATCTAGAGCAAGCTGGGCCATATCATCTGTATCTAGAGCAAGCTGGGCCCTCCATACTCTGTTTTAACCCGTCTCTACCACCAAGTCTCTGCTGTACTCTTGTCTATAGTAAATGATCAACTTTTCTGAACGTTAAGCAACTTGGGGATGGCCAATTTCTCTTGATCTAAACCCAATTTGACCATCTGCTTTAATAACCAGCTGTGTGTGTGTGTGTGCGTGTGTGTGTTGTGCCTGGGCTATCTGCTTTGTGTGTTTAGGGTCAAGTGTGTTCACGGACGGTACTTTAATGTGTGTGTGTGTGTGTGTGTGTGTGTGTGTGTGTGTGTCTGTACAAGCCAGCTGGGCCACCATCTCTTCCTGGTTGAGAGGCAGCGAGACACCAACTTTAATGGACCACCATCCCATCCTAAATGTCTATAGCCACCTACGATGATACCAGCTTTAAAATAGTTACCAATACCATCTTCCTTAAGCAGCTGCTGGGGACGAGAAGTTTAATATCTACTGTAAAGAAAGAACATCATCTTAACTATACCTAGCCAGCTGTTGCACCACCTGTTGATGTTATCTTTAAGCATGTAAGACACCAGCTGAACGGAACCTTCCACCTACAACAGCCTGACACACATCTATGAGCTGTTAAAGAGACGTGATTTATTCCTGGGAGTCGCATCAATATTAGGTATCAGTGTTAATTTCACCTTATTAATAAATACACTAATTCTACCTAGGGGGTTAGGTTAGGTTTGGTTAGGTTAGGTTAGGTTAGGTTAGGTTAGGTTAGGTTTATTTTGGTTAGATTAGGTTAGGTTAGATTAAATTAGATTTGACCAGATGAGATTATAAATATTAAATTAGATGACATTTGCTTAGTGATAGTTTAGGTTATATTCAGTTAAGTTAGATTAGATTATATACTATTAATTTAGATTAGGTTAGAGTAAATTAAGTTAGGTTAGGTTAGGTTACCGTCAGGGCACAGACTCATCCGGTGACATAAGCTGGTGAGTCTAATCGTCTAATCTTCGCCTAATCTCAAAGATAATTAACACACACACACGTAGGCTCCAGCACTACCACTACTACCACATAGGCTCCAGCACCACTACCACTACTACCACATAGGCTCCAGGACCACCACCATTACTACCATATAGGCTCCACCACCACCACCATTACTACCACATAGGCTCCAGGAACACCACCATTACTATCACTTAGGCTTCAGTACCACCACCACCATTACTACCACATAGGCTCCAGCACCACCACCATTACTACCACATAGGCTCCAGCACCACCACCATTACTACCACATAGGCTCCAGCACCACCATTACTACCACATAGGCTCCAGCACCACCACTATTACTACCATATAGGCTCCAGCACCACCATTACTACCACATAGGCTCCAGCACCACCATTACTACCACATAGGCTCCAGCACCACCACCATTACTACCATATAGGCTCCAGCACCACCACCATTACTACCACATAGGCTCCAGCACCACCACCACCATTACTACCACATAGGCTCCAGCACCACCACCATTACTACCATATAGGCTCCAGCACCACCACCATTACTACCACATTGGCTCCAGCACCACCATTACTACCACATAGGCTCCAGCACCACCACCATTACTACCACATAGGCTCCAGCACCACCATTACTACCATATAGGCTCCAGCACCACCATTACTACCACATAGGCTCCAGCACCACCACCATTACTACCACATTGGCTCCAGCACCACCATTACTACCACATAGGCTCCAGCACCACCACCATTACTACCACATAGGCTCCAGCACCACCATTACTACCATATAGGCTCCAGCACCACCATTACTACCACATAGGCTCCAGCACCACCACTATTACTACCACATAGGCTCCAGCACCACCACTATTACTACCATATAGGCTCCAGCACCACCATTACTACCACATAGGCTTCATCACCACCACCATTACTACCATATAGGCTCCAGCACCACCACCATTACTACCACATAGGCTACAGCACCACCACCATTACTACCACATAGGCTCCAGCACCACCACCATTACTACCACATAAGCTCCAGCACCACCACCATTACTACCACATAGGCTCCAGCACCACCATTACTACCACATAGGCTCCAGCACCACCACCATTACTACCACATAGGCTCCAGCACCACCACCACCATTACTGCCACATAGGCTCCAGCACCACCACCATTACTACCACATAGGCTCCAGCACCACCACCATTACTACCACATAGGCTCCAGCACCACCACCATTACTACCACATAGGCTCCAGCACCACCACCATTACTACCACATAGGCTACAGCACCACCACCATTACTACCACATAGGCTCCAGCACCACCACCACCATTACTACCATATAGGCTCCAGCACCACCACCATTACTACCACATAGGCTCCAGCACCACCACCAATACTACCACATAGGCTCCAGCACCACCACCATTACTACCACATAGGCTCCAGCACCACCACCAACAACACCATTATTGACTATTAGAACACCCTTGTGACTAGCAGTAGTTAGGTGACGCACTAACTGTGAAGAGATGGGTGAGGGATTTAGTGAGTGGGGAGTTCAGAATGACTGGGGATTTAGAGACAGGATTTAGAATGACTGAGGATTTAGAAACAGGATTTAGGAAGATTGGGGTTTTAGAAACAGGATTTAGAAACAGGATTTAGAATGACTGGGGATTTAGAAACAGGACTTAGAATGAGAGGGGATTTAGAAACAGGATTTAGAAAGACTGGGGATTTAGAAAGAGGATTTAGAACAACTGGGGATTTAGAAACAGGATTTAGAATGAGTGGGGATTTAGAAACAGGATTTAGAACAACTGGGGATTTAGAAACAGGATTTAGAATCAACTGGGGATTTAGAAACAGGATTTACAATGAGTGGGGATTTAGAAACAGGATTTAGAATGAGTGGAGATTTGGAAACAGGATTTAGAATGAGTGGAAATTTAGAAACAGGATTTAGGAAGACTGGGGATTTAGAAACAGAATTTAGAATGACTGAAGACCTACCATACCATTGTTTTGTTCTGTACTGTCCCAACCATTCACTCGTCATGGAAGTTGTTGTAATAGTTTATGATGTAGCAGTCAGGATAGTGATGGTAGTGGTGGCGTGGTATCCATAAGGATAGTGGTGATAAGTGGTTGTGAGAGTGGTGATGGTAATGGTGGTAGTCAGGTACTGTAATAGTATTGGGTAGTGGTGGTGAGACGATAGTGGTGGTTGTGAGAAGGTTGGTAGGATAGTGGTGGTGGTGGTGATGAGGTAGCAGCCAGGGTAGTGGTGTGGTAGGAGGAAGGTAGCATCATGGTAGTGGTGTGGTAGGAGGAAGGTAGCATCATGGTAGTGGTGTAGTAGGAGGAAGGTAGCATCATGGTACTGGTGTGGTAGGAGGAAGGTAGTAGCATCATGGTAGTGGTGTGGTAGGAGGAAGATAGCATCATGGTAGTGGTGTGTGGTATGGAAAGGTAGCATCATGGGGGAGAGGCAGCTGGGGTAGCGGCAGTAGCAGCGGCAGGAGTAGTGGCGGGCGGCGTGGCTGGGGAGCGCGGCGTGGAGGGCCAGAAGGAGCGGCGGGCGGCGGTGCGCGCGTCGGGACGGTCAGGTGATCAATAGCCAGGCAGCTCGCGGCCCCGGGTGCGCCGACACGACGAAGGAGCAGGAGGAGCAGGCGGGGGCCGGGCCAGTGACGATGGTGCCAGTGTGATGCCCAGCAGGGCCGCCGAGACCCGCGGGCAGGAGACCCACACCACCTCAACACTCGAGCCTCACTAAGGCCTCCATACTGGACTTACTGCCAACATGAAGCGACGTATCGGGTTCGGTAACGACGGGGAGTTCATGTCCTATTTGCTGGACGTTACCGACCGCTCTCAAAGGTAGGTGCTTTGTGGCGCCCTGGCAAGGAGGGGCTCTCAGATATGGCGAGTGGCACAGCGGCTGTGGGCGCTGTTTTACGCCAGCTGGGAGGCCTCTGAGGATTGTGCTGGGGGAATTAGGAGGCTGTGGATGCTGTTGGAAGCTGAGGACTGTGTGGGCTGTAGTTAGGGAGTAAGAGAACACTGGGGGATAGGGGGGGAGAAGAAGGGTTGTGAAGGTACAACCGTGGTGGCCGTGACGTGGCTGATGGTGCACAGTGAAGTTATCTTAAACGCCGCTCCTTGTTGACTCTTGACGGCGGAGATCAACACCTGAGTGCGAGGTAGGTAGTGGTGTGTGGGCAGCCAGGACACGTAGCCATCACCCATCCTTACATACCTCAGTCTTTCCCACCCATCTGCCGTTTCCCACCCACCTGTTCATGCCCACCCACCTGTCTCTGCCCACTCAGCTACTAATACCTGACCAGGTTGAACAAGTATCGTGTATCAGTGATCCTCTGGGATGTTCTCTCGTATAAATCAAATACCTTCAGTTTAGTTATTGTGCTCGCGGGGTGACTGTGATTACGTGAGGGGTGACTGTGACCCCTGGCTGTTGACTGTGAGGGGTGACTGTGACCCCTGGCTGTTGACTGTGAGGGGTGACTGTGACCCCTGGCTGTTGACTGTGGAGGGGTGACTGTGACCCCTGGCTGTTGACTGTGGAGGGGTGACTGTGACCCCTGGCTGTTGACTGTGGAGGGGTGACTGTGACCCCTGGCTGTTGACTGTGAGGGATGACTGTGACCCCTGGCTGTTTACTGTGAGGGGTGACTAATTACGTGAGGGGTGACGGTGATCCCTTGTTACTGGCTGTGGGATCGTACAATTGTCCGTGACCTCATGCTATTGACTGTGAGCCCCTGAGACGTGACTGTTAATTGTGACCCCCATGGAATTTGACCTCCTACAGTTAGTTATTAAAACCTAAAGGTGACTTGAGACCAAAGGGTGACCGTGATTTCCTGTATGTGTGTGTGTGTGTGTATGTGTAGTGTCCTTGATGGTGTATTGAATACGTCTGGTATAGGTGAGAGGTTCCGTAACTACTGAGAAGGTGTTGACAGTGTCTTTGGTTGTCTGTTGGTCATTGTCTTTGTGTTATGGTGGACGTAACAGCAAGTTGGCTTTGTGTTATAGCTGAGTGGTCGTGGTGTATGGGTGTGGCGATGGTGGTGGTGATGATGATAGTGTAGTGGTTATAGTGATAGTGGTAGGTGGGTGTATGGTGGTAGTGATGGTCGTGAAATTGGCGGGCATAATGGTTATAGTGGTGGTAGTACATGCGTGGTGTGTGTGTATGGTGATGGTAGTGATTTGTATGGGCGGATATGGTAGTGTAAGTGTGTGTGGTGATGAGGGTGGTGGCGTTAGAGTGTGGGTGGTGGTGCGTGTTTGTGTGGTAGTGATGCTAGTAATGGTGTTGCTTGGAGGGATGTAGCGGTGGTGGTTGGTGATGATAGTGAGTTGGCAGGTGTGGTGGTGGTGATAGTGGTAGTGGTGTGGGCGTGTGTGGTGGTGGTCTATGGCGTGGTGATGAAGAGGGTGGTGGCGTTAGGATGTGGGTGGTGGTACGTGTGCATGGTAATGGTGCTGTGTGGAAGGGTGTAATGGTAATGGTAGGTGATGGGTTGTGGTGTGTGTGTGGGCAGATAAAGTGGTAGCGGATGTGTGGGTGGATGTGATGATGGTTGTGGTGATGTGTGAGGACGATGGTGGCGATGGTGATGATGATGATGATGTGATCTCTTGAGTCAATAGATAGATAAGAATTGAACTATTATTATTTTTATTATTATTATTACTATTATTATTATTATTATCTTAGTAACGTGAAAACTTGATCTTGTGATGTGAAGAATTTATCTGGTAATATTAGGAAGTAATTTTATTCAGTTGGGAATTTAATTTTTTTAAGAAAATAATCGATTTATGGGAATTTCGTATCTTGTTTTTATTTGAAGTATTTTGGGATTTCACTGCATTTATGGGAGAGTTTTATATAGAGCTGAGATTGTTGTGGGTGTTACTGTTGTGTTGCGGTGTTATCTTAGTGTTGTGGTGTGTTTTGTTGTGTTGTGGTGTGTTAACTTTGTGTTGTGGTGTTAGTTTTGTGTTGTGGGTCTTATTGTGTTGTGGTGAGCTAACTTTGTGTTGTTGGTGTTATTGTTTTGTTGTGGGTGTTATTGTTGTGTTGTGGGTGTTATTATTGTGTTGTAGTGTGTTACCTTTGTGTTGTGGTTGTTATTGTTGTGTTGTTGGTGTTATTGTTGTGTTGTGATTATTATTATTGTGTTGTAGTGTGTTTCCTTTGTGTTTTGGTGTTAGCTTTGAGTTGTGGTGTTAATTTTGTGTTGCGGTGTTATCTTAGTGTTGTGGTGTGTTTTGTTGTGTTGTGGTGTGTTAACTTTGTGTTGTGGTGTTAGTTTTGTGTTGTGGGTCTTATTGTGTTGTGGGTGTTACCTTTGTGTTGTGGTTGTTATTGTTGTGTTGTTGGTGTTATTGTTGTGTTGTGATTATTATTATTGTGTTGTAGTGTGTTTCCTTTGTGTTTTGGTGTTAGCTTTGAGTTGTGGTGTTAATTTTGTGTTGTGGTGTTAACTTTGTGTTGTGGTGTGTTAACTTTGTGTTGTGATTTGTTAACTTTGTGTTTTGGTGATAATATTGTGTTGTGGTGTGTTAATTTTGTGTTGTGGTGTGTTAACTTTGTGTTGTGATTTGTTAACTTTGTGTTTTGGTGATAATATTGTGTTGTGGTGTGTTAATTTTGAGTTTTGGTGTTAAGTTTGTGTTGTGGTGTTAGTTTTGTGTCGTGTTGTGTTGTGTTAACTTTGTCTTGTGGTGTTTTAACTTTTGTGTTGTGGTGTTAACTTTGTGTTGTATTGTGTTAATTTTGAGTTTTGGTGTTAAGTTTGTGTTGCGGTGTGTTAAGTTTGTGTTGCGGTGTGTTAAGTTTGTGTTACGGTGTGTTAAGTTTGTGTTGCGGTGTGTTAAGTTTGTGTTACGGTGTGTTAAGTTTGTGTTGCGGTGTGTTAAGTTTGTGTTGCGGTGTGTTAGCTCTGTGCTGTGGGTATACTAAGCTTTTTGGTATACAAAGAAGCAGTCTACCATCCTCACTTCCCATAAGTTAAAATCAGGTTCCCATTCATAACCTGGGTCGACTGAGGGGTGCCCAGAATGCGAACCAGCGACCATTAGGACAGAATTCGAATGCTGTATCTACTCGGCCTTGACACCTGTTTGATGTTATTGCATGAATTTAAAGAGCAACCACGGGAGGCGTCTTTGGGGTTAGGGATTTTTAGTGAACGAGCTTTAATGAGTGAAAGATAATTGTATATTTTTTGGGTGTGGATTGAAAAAAATGATTATTGATGTCTAGAAGAAATAGACATTGGTGATGGGAATATTGATCTTGTAGTTTATTATATTAGAAGACTCAATGTTGTTAATGATCTTACCAGTTGGTGTGCTTTCTCCAATACTGTATTATATCTGTTCACAATATTTAATGATATTTAGAGAAAAAAGTTAACGTTAATAAAAGGTTAATGATAAAATAATGTAAAATAATCGGTATAAAAATGATATATTGTTCATATTATAGATACTGAAGCGCAATTACCAATATTAGCCAATGGAAAAGGCGAACAGTGTTGACTTAGAGTTATTAATGTAAAATAATATATCCAACAAACAGGGTTGGGGGGGGGGGGGAGGGGGCGAACACAAGTGGTAAAAAGAAAATTCTAGAATGATAAATATGGTATCCATCAGGGAACTAAAACAGGTGGAAAATTGTGTGTGTTTGGGAAGCTGCTGTGATGAGAGAGAGAGAGAGAGAGAGAGAGAGAGGGGGGGGGGGGTGTATTTTAGTTTTGAGATAAGGGCTACTGGTATATATGTTCAGTTGTGGACACTTACAGTAACACAAGGAGAGTAGAGGTGATCGCTATCTGATGCTACAGGAGATTGTTAAAGACAAGTTATACTGATAGATAAACAATGCCATTATTATTATTATTATTATTATTATTATTATTATTATTGTTATTGTTATTGTTATTATTATTGTTATTGTTATTATTATTATTATTATTATTATTATTATTTAGAGGAAAGTGAGAAATACTGATAAATTTATAAAATACGAAACATAAGAGACTCTTACCATATAATTAAGTATGAGAGAATAATGGTAGAGATTTAATGAGTAAAAAGTGAGGGTAGGAGGGCCAAGGGAAGGCAGAGATTGAGATGGAGGAATGAAGTATATAAGGATTGGTAGAAACAGCCCTAACACCCTTTTGTATGGAGGACTGTGGTCACCAACCCTCAGAAGAGTGTGTCACCTTGATTAAATAATGTCTTATTAGAGTTTTAATATATGTTTTTTGATATTAATTAAGAAAGTTGGTAATTATTTATTTTTTCCCGAGAGTTATAATTTAATCTGAAAAATTCACGTATTGTAGAATTGTTATAATACAAAGGATACATAATATTAACTCGATTTAAATACAGTATAATTATAACTGGCAGAATTTAATCACTTTGCAACTGATAATAAAGTCATTTTGAAACGTGAAATTAAAAGTATAATTATTAGAAAGAAATGAGTTTATGGCTCACAATTTTGACTGTGTTTACCATTAAAACGTCACATAGAATTTGCATATTGTTTCAAAACCGTAATAAAAAAATAAATAAAAGAAATGGCAAAGTCAAGTTATTTTCACCAGGTGTTTGTATAGTGTAGTTGGAGGGGTGGTGGCGGGTTATTTTCAACTGCATGATGGCAACACTGCATGGATCGATTTTTCGCGTAAGAGTTGGCAATGCTGTTTCCCTTCCTCTCGCTGGACACTCAGAACTCATTCACTTGTGACGTCACTTAGAGGCTGGTTACTATATTTTAACCCTATTGTCTCTATTAACAATTTTAAATCATTTTAATTCTGAGTTATCTTAATTCTAACTCATTTTGATTAGTTTTAACTCCTCTTTACCCTAATACTCTCTCTAAAACAGCATCAGAACCCATCTTTATACCTGTACCTCTCTAAAACAGCATCGAGTAAGTTTATTGCCATACGTGTGATAAAGACAATAAGGACATAGTAATAATGTCAATCTATTTTAAAATTTTCCTCGAGGTCTAGAAGTGTTTTGTTTAAATTGATGATCATGTACATAGAAATATACAAAATATATATATATGAATGTAATCAGTACCAACCAAATTAACTAGCCAAAATATATACTGTATAGCTTTATTGAAGTGATTTTAGCTGTAGTTTGGGTAGGTTAGGTTAGGTTTGGTTTGGTTAGGTTATGTTTGATTCAATTAGTTTATGTTTAGTTAGATTAGATTAGTTAAGATTGGGTTAGGTTAGGTTAGCGAAGGATGGCTTGAAATGAAAAGTCAATTTTATTATACACCAACTAATTATTATGGAGTTTTGATGATAAAAATTAATAGTCTGACGCAAAAACAAGCCTTTGTGTTTTATGATTTAATCTGACGAGTATCCTCATTAAGGTTAGGTTGTTAGCTATAGTCTAGTTTCTGTTGAATTAGGTTAGGTTATTAGACTATGTTAGGTTAGGTTAGATTAGATTAGGTTAATTTAGCTATACTTTAGAGTATGTAAAGTTAAGTAAGATGAAGCGAGGATGGGTCATCTTAGGGTGATATAAACTGGGGTTAATCTTCAGGACATTCCTTTAATAAACCAATAAAAGGCAATACTGTGGAAATTATTGTGATAGCCTCGACTTTTTTATAGCGTGAGAGACAATGGGGTGGGGGAAGGAGGGATGGTAGGGGATGGAGGGAGGGAGGGAGGGACCGTGTGGGGTTGAGGGGGAGGTAGGAAGGGGGCGAGGAAGGGTGGTAAGGGAAAGAGGTGAGGGAGGGAGGGAGGGACCGTGTGGGGTTGAGGGGGAGGTAGGAAGGTAGGAGTTGAGAAAGTGAGGGGGGAGGGGGGGGGTGAGTGTACCTGAGGTAGAATTGGGACATTGCTTGGTATAATGAGAGGGATACGGGCCATAATGAGAGGCCAACTTAGGATTATGAGGCCGTTACTTGGTCTAATGAGGGAGTTGTTTTGGTGCCATGCATGTGCCACTCTCCCTCTCTCCCTCACCACTCTCCCTCCCTCACCACTCTCCCTCCCTCATAACCCTCTCTCCCTCCCTCTCTCCACCATCCACTCGCCCTCCCTCAATATCCGCCTTCCCTCATCACCCTCCCTCCCTCCCTCATCACCCTCCCTCATCACCCTCCCTCCCTCCCTCCCTCATCACCCTCCCTCCCTCCCTCCCTCATCACCCTCCCTCCCTCATCACCCTCCCTCCCTCCCTCCCTCCCTCCCTCCCTCATCACCCTCCCTCCCTCATCACCCTCCCTCCCTCATCACCCTCCCTCCCTCATCACCCTCCCTCCCTCATCACCCTCCCTCCCTCCCTCCCTCATCACCCTCCCTCCCTCCCTCATCAATCCTCCCTCCCTCATCACCCTCCCACCCTCAACCCCCTCCCTCCCTCCCTCATCACCCTCCCTCCCTCCCTCATCACCCTCCCTCCCTCATCACCCTCCCTCCCTCATCACCCTCCCTCCCTCCCTCATCACCCTCCCTCCCTCCCTCATCTTCCTCCCTCCCTCCCTCATCATCCTCCCTCCCTCATCATCCTCCCTCCCTCCCTCCCTCCCTCCCTCCCTCAACATCCTCCCTCCCTCCCTCAACATCCTCCCTCCCTCATAATCCTCCCTCCCTCATCACCCTCCCTCCCTCATCACCCTCCCTCCCTCATCACCCTCCCTCCCTCATCACCCTCCCTCCCTCCCTCATCACCCTCCCTCATCACCCTCATCACCCACCCTCCCTCATCACCCTCCCTCCCTCATCACCCTCCCTCTCTTTCCCCCACCCCCAGTTAACTTGGTTTATCCATACACATAATTAATTTGGTTAATCGGCACGTTAAATCGTTTTATCGGCACTCACTCTCAATTTATCGGTATGGTAGCTCGTTTTATCGCTATGCTATCTGGGTTTATCGGTATGGTAGCTCGTTTTATCGGTATGCCAGCTGGGTTTATCGGTATGGTATTTCGTTTTATCGGTATGCAAGCTGGGTTTATCAGCTGATGGCTTGGTTTATCGGTATGCTAGTTGAGTTTATCGGTATACTAGCTTGGTTTATCTGTTCATTAGTTAAATTTTTTCGGGACGCTATCTTAGTTTATCGGCACGTCAATTAAGTTTATCGGTTTATCGGTACGCTATTTCGATTAATCAGCACGGTAACTTGGGCGTTTTGTAGTTGCCCTCTTTAAGTTGACTTTATCGGGACTGTTGACTCGGTTTATCGGTATTCTAGGTCTGTACCTCCCTGAAACACTCTTGGTTTTAACGGCATGATGATAAGTTTGTAGCAAAGTCTCCATTCTTTTTTTAACCACTGGGCGGTTTAAGTCACTTTATGGGGACAGTGACTTTTTTCCCCACTGTCTGGATTAGGTTGGTTTTAGGCACGCTGATATTCTATAATGATTCGCCAGTAATGTTAAAACCAATAATTAGATCGCCAATTTATCGCCAATAATGGTAATTTTTATTAAATGATCGTAAATTAAGCCAAAACGCTTGAAAATATCGCCAATTAATCGTTAAAAAGGTAAAAACAGTTGAAATTTTTTACAATAATGTTAAAACAATTAGAAATGTCGCCATTAATGCTTAAACGATTATAAAGATCGCCAATAATGCTAAAATAATTGAAAATATCGCCAATAACGCGAAAAAGAAAAAAAAATGTTCGCCAATATTGCCCAAAACACAATGGTAAACAATTTATTCCTCAATGTAACCGACCTGGGCTATTTGTGGTCCTCATTCCCACAGAGTTCCAATAATGTACAGCCGCCTGCGCTTATACCTGGTACATTGGCGGCGCATTTTGGGAGATGTGGCAACTCTATGTTTGATTACATCGTATTGAAACTCCTGGAGTGGCCCTAAGAAGCCTGGCAATAGTAACCAGACTAAGGATGTTAAATAAGCATTCCAGAGTTGCCACACCTCGCAAAATACACCAATTAACTATGAATTGTTATTGTTCTGATATTACAGGTGGGGTTGGAGGTCTTTTTTCATATTTGATTGCGAAATTAAGTTGGTCCGAGTTACGAACAAAACGACTTTCAACCAGGCCCAAGAATGTAATCTGTTCGTACCTCGGGACATGTTGTAGATTATGGATGTTAAGTGTTCCAGGTGTGGTTCATGTCTTTGGTTCATCCGGCAGTCATTAATTCTTGGGTCCTGGAGCTAAACTTAATCTAACTTGATTTATCATAACTTAACCTAACATAACTTACTCTTGTGTGGTTTATTCAATTTATTTTAACCTAACCTAAGCTAGCATAATTTAAGCTACAGTAATTTAACCTTATTTTTTCTTTAATAGTTTAGTCTAATTTAACTTAATCTCACCATACCTTAAATTAATGCCACCCTAACCTAACCTAACCTAACCTAACTTACTCTAACTTAATATGACCTAACTTAACCTAACCTAACTTGATATCTCATAATTTCTTCTCTTTTGTCCTTGCCTAAACTTAGAGCAACTTAAAGTTTTAATAAAATAGTCACATCCTTGCCTCGAGCGCTACAGAAAGGTGTGGGGGGAAAAAATGACGAGAATTTTAACCCTAGAAGAATTTTTTTTTTTTTTTTTTGGTATGGTCGGGGAAAGTGACAGGGAAAAAATAGATTCACTTTAGTCTGGTCTGGACGTGGTAGGGAGAATTTTAGCCAAGTGACTGACTGTGAGTGTTTGGTCCTACGATGCCGTTTTGTTCCCTACATAGTGGCTGTTGTTGTTGTTGTGGTTGTTGGTGTTATTGTAGTTGTTGTTATGATTATTAATGGTTTTTGTTGTTGGCAATGCTATTATTATTTTTATTATTAATTGACTAGTAAATGAATCTTCCCCGTTTTATTAACCTGCGTTAGTTAGTTCTACTGTAAAATGCTGAAAGAAAAAAAATGTTACCTCACCCACGGCCCGCTCGCACTACGGGCTCCTCATTGCACCCCCGGCCCGCTCACACTATGGGCTCCTCATTGCACCCCCGGCCCGCTCACACTATGGGCTCCTCATTGCACCCCCGGCCCGCTCACACTATGGGCTCCTCATTGCACCCCCGGCCCGCTCACACTATGGGCTCCTCATTGCACCCCCGGCCCGCTCACACTATGGGCTCCTCATTGCACCCCCGGCCCGCTCACACTATGGGCTCCTCATTGCACCCCCGGCCCGCTCACACTATGGGCTCCTCATTGCACCCCCGGCCCGCTCACACTATGGGCTCCTCATTGCACCCCCGGCCCGCTCACGCTACGGGCTCATTGCACCCCCGGCCCACCCACACTCCGGGCTCCTCATTGCACCCTCGGCCCACCCACACTCCGGGCTCCTCATTGCACCCCCGGCTCACCCACACTCCGGGCTCCTCATTGCACCCCCGGCCCACCCACACTCCGGGCTCCTCATTGCACCCCCGGTCCACCCACACTCCGGGCTCCTCATTGCACCCCCGGCCCACCCACACTCCGGGCTCCTCATTGCACCCCCGGCCCACCCACACTCCGGGCTCCTCATTGCACCCCCGGTCCACCCACACTTCGCTCCTCATTGCACCCCCGGCCCACCCACACTCCGGGCTCCTCATTGCACCCCCGGCCCACCCACACTTCGCTCCTCATTGCACCCCCGGCCCACCCACACTCCGGGCTCCTCATTGCACCCCCGGCCCACCCACACTACGGGCTCCTCATTGCACCACCGGCCCGCCCACACTCCGGGCTCCTCATTGCACCCCCGGCCCACCCACACTCCGGGCTCCTCATTGCACCCCCGGCCCACCCACACTCCGGGCTCCTCATTGCACCCCCGGCCCACCCACACTACGGGCTCCTCATTGCACCCCCAGCCCGCTCACACTCCGGGCTCCTCATTGCACCCCCGGCCCACCCACACTCCGGGCTCCTCATTACATCCCCAGCCCACCCACACTCCGGGCTCCTCATTGCACCCCCAGCCCACCCACACTCCGGGCTCCTCATTGCACCCCCAGCCCACCCACACTCCGGGCTCCTCATTGTATCCCCGGCCCACCCACACTCCGGGCTCCTCATTGCATCCCCGGCCCACCCACACTCCGGGCTCCTCATTGCACCCCCAGCCCACCCACACTCCGGGCTCCTCATTGCACCCCCAGCCCACCCACACTCCGGGCTCCTCATTGCACCCCCAGCCCACCCACACTCCGGGCTCCTCATTGCATCCCCGGCCCACCCACACTCCGGGCTCCTCATTGCATCCCCGGCCCACCCACACTCCGGGCTCCTCATTGCATCCCCGGCCCACCCACACTCCGGGCTTCTCATTGCATCCCCGGCCCACCCACACTCCAGGCTCCTCATTGCACCACCGGCCCGCCCCGCCGCCTTATTAACCTCACTAATGATGTTATTGAGTAATATTAGATCCATCCTTGTCGTGATTAAAGGGTTATGTTGGAGGCTGTTTTTCCTTTGTAATTTATATCTCTCTCTTTTCTGTCTGTGTGTGTGTGTGTGTGTGTGTTGAGGAGATACATTTGAAACCCAAACAATTTACACCTTGTATAAGTGACTCACGTTAGCCAGTTTTGTTTATAGTTTGTTCGTTTGTTTATGTGTTTGTGAACAGTGACCTTGAGATGTCTTTGTTTGTTGACTGGACAAATTTTTCTTTGTTTGTCGACTGAGTTTAATTTACCACTGTTAACTTGAACAACCAATTAACTTATTGTTGACTCCTAATTACCATTCACTTGCTTAATAATCATTTACTTGTAATATTGCTGCCTTGTTTAACGACTTAGGTGGTCCCAGTGGTACCCTTTTTAACGATTAGTAATTAGTATGGTGGCAATGGTACCTTGTTTAACGACTGATAATTAATATGGTAACATTGGTACCTTGGTAATTCGCGTTGCGGTGTTGATAAATGTCTTTGTCCTTCGAGTTCGTTGTTTTACTTGATGTTTCTTTGTTTTCCTTTGTGTTGACGGTGTTGGTATGAGTGTGTTTGGGTTTTCGTTTGATTGACGTGAAAGTTTCTGTAGTCAAATGAGTTACTTTGTTTTGTGTAGTTGTAATTTTGATTGTTTTTTTTGTTTGTTTGTTTGTTTGGTGGAAGTGATTGTTCTTTCATAATTTTGTTTTTGCTTTTGATAAAATTAATATTTCTTTCACATATAATTTCTCTTGTTTGAAAGAAATGAGGTTTCTTTCATAATTAATTTCTTTTGTTCGATAAAAGTAATAATTGCTTTATAATTGCTGGCGTGATAGAATTGTTAATTTTTGTGTAATAATTATTTTCTTGGTCTAACGAATGTGAAAGAAATTTGATAGGAATGATAGTTCTTTCATAACCAGTTACTTGTACTGATAGAAGTTGTCGTTTATTATATTCTCATTAGCATATCTTTCCTTCCTTCACTAATTGTATTCATTCGTGTTGTTGTAATAGATACGACCTTTGTTCTTGTTTCAAATAATCCCCAAATTATATTTTTTTTTGTATTATGGAGTAGCATTGTTTGTTTGTTTGTTTGTTTGTTTGTTTCGCTGTTTATTTAAAGGCTTAGTTATTGTTTCATTTATTTGTAACGAATCTGTTTTTGTTCCTTTGTGTTAATCTTTGTTCCTCTGTTTATGTTGCTTTGTTTATTTGTTTCTTTATTTTTTTACGATTATTTTATATATATTTTTTGTGTAATATTCTATTGATTGATTTTCGTAATTTACTGTTCTTGTTTCTTTGTTTTAGGAGGTCAAGAGTGTTTATGTCTCGGTGTCGTTGTTGTAATATTGTTCTTGTCAGTTTGGTGTTTGTTTTTGTTTTATTTCATCACTTAAATGTCAGCAATATTGTCAGCCTTCATAAAGAGACTCTTACATGATGCTAGAAGAGTGCTGTAACCACACACACACACACACACACACACACACACACACACACACACACACACACACACACAGAATGTATTTTATATATACTGCATAGATACCCCTTCCCTCCCCTCCCCTCCCCTCCCCTTCCCTTCCCTTCCCCTTCCCTTACTTTCCTCTCTTCTCCCTACCTCATACATCTCCTACATTATCCTTACCTTCATATTTTCTTCCTTTAACCTCTTCTCCTTTCCCTTTTCTCTCCACTTCCCTCCCCATTCCCTCCTTACTTTCCTCTTCCCCCTCTACCTAATACCTCTCCTCCCCTCCACTTCCCTCCACCTTCCTCCCCATTCCCTCCTTACTTTCCTCTCCCCTCCTCTACCTAATACCTCTCCTCCCCTCCACTTCCCCTCGTATTTTCTTCGCTTCCCCTCCCTCTCCTCCCCTCTCCTATCCTCTCGTCTCCTTCCTTTATCTTCCATTTCCTTCCTCTTTTTCCCCTCTCCTCCTTCACCTACTCTCACTCCTCCTTCCCCGCAAAAGAAGAAATAAATGAAGTAAGAAACGACTGGAAAAGAGAAGGAAAATTAGAGAAAAATTGAATAATACTAAAAAGGCGGAGACGGCCATTAGAATATGTATAGAATAATGCTGAAGGCTAGACTAAGGGATTTCATGGTCAGAAATAATATTAGTACCGTCTTTGAGAGCCTGAGGACAGAGAGTGTTATGATATAAGTGAAATGGAGTAATATATTTATCATTTGGGAATATTATAGCAGAAGTAAACTCGCTGCTCTACCTCGACAACAGCCCGCTCGATGATGGTGAGTGAATGATGATAAACAGCTCAATTGTGTTCTCGCAGCGCCATGTAAACAATAACAACAAAAACATGTGGCTTATGGTGTGATGTAAAAAAATATCGCTGCTCATGACGGAGTGTAAACAAACGCACGTGGCTAGTGACGCAATGTAAACAAACGCACGTGGCTCGTGACATTTAACAACACGCCGCTGCTGACCTATATACTGTGGGAGACTTGACCTTTGCTCACGTTAGTCCCGCCCGGTGTGTGTTGTGTGCACCAGTCACCTGCCGCACGCACGTAAACAAACACCCAGTGTCTTATGTTGATAAAAAGTATTACCAGATTCGTGGGAAAATCTCTACTAGGTGACAGTCTCTTGGGGTTCACGTATTATTTCCGGGTTATAAGTTTTGAGAAAGTTGGTAATGTTGTGTTGTCCCGTGAATAATGGTGGATCATCTACTGTAATACACCACTGCCACACTCTTCCTACACTCTCTACACACACCACTGCCACACTCTTCCTACACTCTCAACACACACCACTGCTACACTCTTCCTACACTCTCTACACACACCACTGCTACACTCTTCCTACACTCTCTACACACACCACTGCCACACTCTTCCTACACACACACACACCACTGCTACACTCTTCCTACACTCTCTACACACACCACTGCCACACTCTTCCTACACTCTCTACACACACCACTGCTACACTCTTCCTACACTCTCTACACACGCCACTGCCACACTCTTCCTACACTCTCTACACACGCCACTGCCACACTCTTCCTACACTCTCTACACACACCACTGCTACACTCTTCCTACACTCTCAACACACACCACTGCCACACTCTTCCTACACTCTCTACACACGCCACTGCCACACTCTTCCTACACTCTCTACACACACCACTGCTACACTCTTCCTACACTCTCTACACACACCACTGCTACACTCTTCCTACACTCTCTACACACACCACTGCTACACTCTTTCTACACTCTCTACTCACACCACTGCTACACTCTTCCTACACTAGTAACACACACCACTGCTACACTCTTCCTACACTCTCTACTCACACCACTGCTACACTCTTCCTACACCCTCTACTCACACCACTGCCACACTCTTCCTACACTCTCTACACACACCACTGCCACACTCTTCCTACACTCTCTACACACACCACTGCTACACTCTTCCTACACTCTCTACACACACCACTGCTACACTCTTCCTACACTCTCTACACACACCACTGCTACACTCTTCCTACACTCTCTACTCACACCACTGCCACACTCTTCCTACACTCTCTACACACACCACTGCTACACTCTTCCTACACTCTCTACACACACCACTGCTACACTCTTCCTACACTCTCTACACACACCACTGCCACACTCTTCCTACACTCTCTACACACACCACTGCTACACTCTTCCTACACTCTCTACACACACCACTGCCACACTCTTCCTACACTCTCTACACACACCACTGCCACACTCTTCCTACACTCTCTACACACACCACTGCCACACTCTTCCTACACTCTCTACACACACCACTGCTACACTCTTCCTACACTCTCTACACACACCACTGCCACACTCTTCCTACACTCTCTACACACACCACTGCTACACTCTTCCTACACTCTCTACACACACCACTGCTACACTCTCTACACACACCACTGCTACACTCTTCCTACACTCTCTACACACACCACTGCTACACCCTTCCTACACTCTCTACACACACCACTGCCACACTCTCTACACACACCACTGCTACACTCTTCCTACACTCTCTACTCACACCACTGCTACACTCTTCCTACACTATTAACACAAGTCAAACTCTTTCTTAAGCTATTTTTCTAACCTAAAGGTATATTCAGCCCATACAGTACAGTACCTGCCTCACAGTCGTACATTAACTGACCAACTTTGTGTCAGCTTTTATGGCGCCATTAATTATTTTGTCTTCCGTTGACATTTCTTTACTGGGATAATTACCTCTATGATGGCCTTCGACCTCCCCGCCCCCTTCCTTCCTGTTATTACCCGTGGACAGTGTGTGTTGGGGTGGAGTGTGTGTGTGGGGGGGGGGGAGGGTGTGTGGATGGTGTGTAGGGGGTGAGTGTGGTGTGTGGATGGTGTGTAGGGGGGTGAGTGTGTGTGTGTGGGGGGGAGGGTGTGTGTGTGTGTGTGTGTGTGTGTGTGTGTGTGTGTGTGTGTGTGAGATAAGACAGTAGTCAATATGAATCAAACTATTTACTTAAAAGGTAAACAATGTTATATCACGTGTTGTGGCCTCTGGGTTGATACTGGTACATGGCAGCCGTAACAGATAAGTGGTACATCCATTAGTCAGGTCAGGAGAGGCGAGCACTGAGGTAACTGAACACAATTAAATGTTTACGAGTAGTTACTGAGGCTTGAGCTGTGTAATGGGACATAATATTTTGGTGTTGGCAACTGTTGGTAACTTGTACATGTGAAATAATGACTTAACTATTGTGTAGTAAAGTTTATAGTTTATACACACGACTACAGCGACATACTGTATAATTTAGTGAGTTATGTTGGTTGTATTTTATTGTGTGTTGTTGTTTATGACAGGTGACGTGTTTACTGTCATGGGTGAGTGTCAGGAGACTGAGTCTCGTAATATTAAGACTGAAACATAAAAACACATCGCCGCTGTGAGCACTAGACACTGCCTGGCGAGGGTATCAGCTCTGCCAGGGTCTCTGAGGCCGACAGTATGTGAGAAGAGATCCACAACAGCGCGTGAGAACTTAAGTTGAGGGTGTCAAGGGTAAGGAGTGAGGATAGAGAATCGGTGATATGAGACTGCCAGTGACAGTGTTTTCAAAAAATTTAATGGCTATCAGTATGGCAACTAATTCAGTTTGTAGAGTGGATACCCAGTTGTTAATTCTAACTTCTTTCTCAATTATATTACCGTCAGGTTGAGTCACAACGATAGCTCTTCCAGCCCTCCCACAGGCGGTGTTAAGAGATCCATCAGTGTAGATGGTCTGTGTGATGTTATCATCAGTCTGTAGAGTGTGTATGTGTTCAAGAGCTCTCAATTTGGCAATGTAAAGGGAGGGAAGGAGGGAGGGAGGCGAGGTGAGGGAGACGAGGGAGGGGGGTAAGGAAGGGAGGGAGGTGAGCGAGACAGGAGGGGTCGTCCATTACACATGTGTGTGGGAGAGAAGCGACAGGAGGGGTGAGGCAGTGATGAATTCTCCTGTACCTGCTCACTCAACACCTCGATTATCTACGTCACCTGGGTCACCTGAGTCACGTGGCTCACCTAAGTCACCTGAGTCACTTGGGTTACCTGAGTCGCGTGGGTCACATGAGTCACCTGATTCACTTGGGTTACCTGAGTCACTTGGTCCTCATAATTCACCCGGGTCATCACCTCACGTCTCACTTGTCGTCTTCACACGATAACGCGTATCTGTGTCCTCCTCCTCCTTCTCCCCTCCTCTGTCTCTTTCTCCTCCTCCTTCTCCTCTCCTCTGCCTCTTTCTTCTCCTCCTTCTCCCCTTTTCGTCCTACTCCTTCATTCCCTCCCTGTCCCCACCAATTCCCCCCTCTCTCACCACCCCCTCCACCTCCCCCCCTCCCAGCACGTTCTGCATGACCAGGCTGTGGGAGGAACACTGTGGCCCCTGATGGCTGTTCCTTGTTACTGTACGTTGGCTACATTGTTGATACCTGCACCCCTCCCCTCCCCTACACGTTCACACACACACAGTGGAGGTGAAACAATCTGGTGGGTGTCTAATGTTCACATGGAACAAGCTGGTGGGTGTCTAATGTTTACATAAAACTAGCTGGGGGTGTCTAATGTTCATGTGAAACAAGCTGGGGTGTCTAATGTTCATGTGAAACAAGCTGGGGTGTCTAATGTTCATGTGAAACAAGCTGGGGTGTCTAATGTTCATGTGAAACAAGCTGGGGGTGTCTAATGTTCATGTGAAACTAGCTGGGCGTGTCTAATGTTCATGTGAAACAAGCTGGGGGCGTCTAATGTTCATGTGAAACAAGCTGGGGTGTCTAATGTTCATGTGAAACAAGCTGGGGGTGTCTAATGTTCATGTGAAACAAGCTGGGCGTGTCTAATGTTCATGTGAAACAAGCTGGGGGTGTCTAATGTTCACATAAAACAAGCTGGGGGTGTCTAATGTTCATGTGAAACAAGCTGGGGTGTCTAATGTTCACATAAAACAAGCTGGGGTGTCTAATGTTCATGTGAAACAAGCTGGGGTGTCTAATGTTCAGGTATATTACAATGGTGAAGACACAGTGGAGAATGTCATCTAAAATAGTCCAAATATATAACTGTGTCTCGCCAAGTAAGACAGTAAAGTACAACAAAAATCAGTCTCCTTCTGTCTCGCTCTCCCTCTGTCTCGCTCTCCCTCTGTCTCAGTCTCCCTCTGCCTCAGTCTCCCCCTGCCTCAGTCTCCCCCTGCCTCAGTCTCCCCCTGCCTCAGTCTCCCCCTGCCTCAGTCTCCCCCTGTCTCAGTCTCCCCCTGTCTCAGTCTCCCCCTGCCTCAGTCTCCCCCTGCCTCAGTCTCCCCCTGCCTCAGTCTCCCCCTGTCTCAGTCTCCCCCTGTCTCAGTCTCCCCCTGCCTCAGTCTCCCCCTGCCTCAGTCTCCCCCTGCCTCAGTCTCCCCCTGCCTCAGTCTCCCCCTGCCTCAGTCTCCCCCTGTCTCAGTCTCCCCCTGTCTCAGCCTCCCTTTGCTGTCATGGGATATGTTTGTATAAAGTCGGGTCGAGATTCAGGGAAATATGAAAGCGACACGAGTCAAAACCCTCAGAATTCTGTGGGATTTTATTTTGTGTTTAGCTGTTGTCATATTAATAATAAAATTACGCAAATTTCATGAGCATTTGTTTTGTTAATTTTGTGTTAATTTCTATCTCGATTAGTCAAAGAATGAGGTTTAGCCAAAGGATGCAGTCAGGAGCCTCCAGCACCCTACACGACACAGTCAGGAGCTTACAGGATGCAGTTAGGTGCCTCCAGGACATATAAGATACAGTTAGGAGCCTCCAGCACCCTACACGACACAGTCAGGAGCTTACAGGATACAGTTAGGAGCCTCCAGGACATATAAGATACAGTTAGGAGCCTCCAGGACATATAAGATACAGTTAGGAGCCTCCAGGACATATAAGATACAGTTAGGAGCCTCCAGCACCCTACAAGATACAGTTTGGAGCCTCCAGCACCCCACAAGATACAGTTTGGAGCCTCCAGCACCCTACAAGATACAGTTTGGAGCCTCCAGCACCCCACAAGATACAGTTTGGAGCCTCCAGCACCCCACAAGATACAGTTTGGAGCCTCCAGCACCCTACAAGATACAGATAGGAGCCTCCAGCACCCCACAAGATACAGTTCGGAGCCTCCAGAACCTACAAGATACAGCCAGGAACCTCCAGGATACAGCCAAAGCGGTCCTTCAGTTTTTCCCCAGACGTGTGCAGCTCATTGCTTGGTATCCTGTTTGTGTTTATAAACTGATGTACTAAACCGTCTCCATGGCAACCTACCCAGAGGAGGTGAGGGGCAGGAAGGGGGTGAGGGAGAAGAAGAGAGGAGGGAAGATGAAGGAGGAGAGGAAGAGAAAAGAGTAGGGGGGGAGAGGAGGAGGAGGAGGAAAGAGTGGGCGGAAGGTGGAGAGAAAGGGGGATAGGGATTAAAGATGAGGAATATAAGAAAGGAAGACAAAGAGAAAAGGTGGAGGAGGATAGGAAGCGAAGAGAAAGGCTTAAGATGAGAAGGGGAAGAGAGAGACGAGGAGGAGGAGTAGAGAAGAAGAGACGAGGAATCGAAGAGAGAGAAGGTGGGAGAAGGTTTAAGAGAAAAAGAATAAGAGGAAAAAGAAGAAAGAAGTGGGACAAGACACAAGACTGACAGATGAAAAATGGCGGAGCTGGAACAGAACGATAAGAGATAAAGAAAAGATAAGACCGTGAAACAAAGAACAAGATCGAGAAACAAAAAGTAAGTGACAGGAGAGAGAGAGAGAGAGAGAGAGAGAGAGAGAGAGATACTGGGAGGTTGATGCGCTTTTGTTTTTGTTTTGTTTGTTTTTTTTTCAGGAAAATTAAAGGCGTCGGAAACATCCTCGGGTTGATCACATCTCCCAGAGCACCACACAACATAATCTCCTAATAGTACTCTGATTTAACCGCGCTTTTCGTTATATAACTCGTTAATTGATCAAGTAACTCGTTATTGGATCAAGTAACTCGTTATTGGATCAAGTAACTCGTTATTGGATCAAGTAACTCGTTATTGGATCAAGTAACTCGTTATTGCATCCAGAAATTTGTGAAGTACTCAAGCAATTCGATTCAACAACAACAAACCGAATCAGATGAAGTGTTTGTGAATATTCTTACGATGTACAGCAAACAATATATTTCCTATGTGTTTAGGAGTAAAATCTCACTTAGTCTAAATTAACCCAAACTAACCTAATTTAACCTGCTTTAGCCGACCGAAAACTAATCTAATCTAACCCAGACTAACCCAACCTACCAGACAGATGCGTATATTTTAGTTCGTTAAAAAAACTGCGTAAATTTTTCTTATTCTTAAAAGCAGATTTCTTAGATCAAATATACTGTACTGTATAGTATACTGTACAGTATTATAGGATTTTGCTTTTTAGCTCTATCTCTCTCTCTTAAGTGCGGAGTTTTATCTCATTTCGTTAATATTTACAAACTTCCTCTCTAACTTTCAAATACTGTCTCTTATATCCAACATTTTACACTCTGAAAGACGACTACGGTGCTTGAAACAACAACAACACACCGGAATGGTTGGTAATACTGGGGGGGCCGGTGGCACGGGGGTAGGGTGAGGGGGTCCATTCGGGGAAGGTTGGTATTCCTGGTAAACTTACTCGGGTAGTTTTTAAGGTTGATGGACCTTTATGGAGGACCCATTCGCGAGGAGCAGGCGGGGGCGTCCGGCCACACTGGTCGTGGTTGGTACGTCTGATGTACTATCCCGGGATAGTTGGTACTCCTAGTGTATTAACTTGGAATAGTTGGCGACTCTAGACGCAGTAAAAACTTATCTAACAAATTTATTTTGGATAATTCAACGAAATTTGTTAATCATCTTATAAGTATAGAGTCCCCGAAAAGAATTATTAGTGTCACTAATGAAAAAAATACTGGAAGAAAGCTTCATCACAAATCAGGCCTGTGGTTGTGCTGGTACACCTGACGCGAGTTTATTGAAGTCGTCGCTTCTGGTAGAATTTTTTTTTGTCTCATTATTTTTGTTTTTCTGTTATTTTTTTGGAATTATCTGTAATAAACAACAAAAAATCCGTGTGATAAAAATCTTTTAGTAACGTTAGGAGAGGCAGATTTCGGCTAAAGAAATGCAGCCCTGAAAAACACTCACACTCGCACACACAAAAACACAGCGGTATTCACATCAAGAGCAGAAACACAAAACAGCTCACGGCTCGCCAGATTACACACCCCAGGGGTTACTGCATAATATATTTCAACGATGACTATTCCTTATTGGTGAAAATGTATAATCTTACTTGTTTTACATATTCCAAAGAACAAAAATAACAACAAAACTAAAATTATGCTGAGTTTAACTTAATTAGATCCACTTACACCTGTTAGGTGAAATAAATATGGGTAGACAATATTTTGGGAACGATTCTACAACCTTGATTTTGCCTCCTGTCAAGTGTTAGGGGAACGTATCTAGTTATGGTTGACTGATGGGGGGCTGTGTTGACCTCTGACTCAGGCTGTGACCCCTGATCTGGTAATGCTGTTAGTGTTGTAAACATGCCAAGGAACAATGCCTTATTGTTACCGAGGTAGTGTGTGTGTGTGTGTGTGTGTCCGAATGTTTCACACACACACACACACACAAAGAAAAAACTACCAAGACTACGGGAGAATTATTAAATAGAAAAAAATGGCTAAAGGAAACTCATTAACTCGACAAAACGCGGGAAAAAATAGCGGAAATAAACCCAAATAATCAGTCCAACATTAAACCAGAAAATAAAAACACATATAAATCCCGGTATAGAGAGGCACCACAGAGGCTCACCACACAGACTCGCCACACAGAGACTCACCACACAGAGACTCACCACACAGAGACTCGCCACACACCGAGACTCACCACACAGAGACTCACCACACAGACTCGCCACACAGAGACTCACCACACAGACTCGCCACACAGAGACTCACCACACAGACTCGCCACACAGAGACTCGCCACACACAGAGACTCACCACACAGAGACTCACCACACAGAGACTCACCACACAGAGACTCGCCACACACCGAGACTCACCACACAGACTCGCCACACAGAGACTCACCACACAGACTCGCCACACAGAGACTCACCACACAGACTCGCCACACAGAGACTCGCCACACACCGAGACTCACCACACAGAGACTCACCACACAGACTCGCCACACAGAGACTCACCACACAGAGACTCACCACACAGACTCGCCACACAGAGACTCACCACACAGAGACTCACCACACACAGAGACTCACCACACAGAGACTCACCACACAGAGACTCGCCACACACCGAGACTCACCACACAGACTCACCACACAGACTCACCACACAGAGAGACTCACCCCACAGAGACTCACCACACAGAGACTCACCACACAGAGCTCACCACACAGACTCACCACACACCGAGACTCACCACACGGAGACTCGCCACACAGAGACTCGCCACACGGAGACTCACCACACGGAGACTCGCCACACAGAGACTCGCCACACAGAGACTCGCCACACGGAGACTCGCCACACAGAGACTCGCCACACAGAGACTCGCCACACAGAGACTCGCCACACAGACTCACCACACAGACTCACCACACAGAGACTCGCCACACAGACTCACCACACGGAGACTCGCCACACAGAGACTCGCCACACGGAGACTCGCCACACAGAGACTCGCCACACAGACTCACCACACGGAGACTCGCCACACAGAGACTCGCCACACGGAGACTCACCACACAGAGACTCACAACACAGACTCACCACACACAGAGACTCACCACACCGAGACTCACCACACAGAGACTCGCCACACAGAGACTCGCCACACAGACTCACCACACGGAGACTCGCCACACAGAGACTCGCCACACGGAGACTCACTCCACAGAGACTCACCACATCGAGACTCACCACACAGACTCACTACACACAGAGACTCACCACACCGAGACTCACCACACAGAGACTCACCACACAGACTCACCACACACAGAGACTCACCACACCGAGACTCACCACACAGAGACTCGCCACACAGAGACTCGCCACACGGAGACACCCCATAGAGACTCGCCCCACAGAGACTCGCCACACGGAGACTCGCCACACAGACTCACCACGCAGAGACTCGCCACACAGAGGCTCGCCACACGGAGGCTCACCACACAGAGATTCACCACACACAGAGACTCACCACACAGAGACTCACCACAGAGACTCGCCACACAGACTCACAACACAGAGACTCACCACACAGAAACGCGCCACACACAGAGACTCACCACACAGAAACGCGCCACACACAGACTCACCACACACAGACTCACCACACAGAGACTCACCCCACAGAGACCCACCACACAGAGACTCACCACACAGAGACTCGCCACACACCGAGACTCACCACACGGAGACTTATCACACGAGAGACTCACCACACAGATACTCACCCCACAGAGACTCACCACACAGAGACTCGCCACACAGAGATTCACCACACAGACTCACCACACAGACTCACCACACACAGAGACTCGCCACACACCAAGACTCGCCACACACATAGAGACTCACCACACAGAGACTCTCCACACACCGAGACTCACCACACAGAGACTCGCCACACACCGAGACTCACCACACGCAGAGACTCGCCACACACCAAGACTCGCCACACAAAAAGAGACTCACCACAGAGACTCACCACACATGACTCACCACACACCGAAACTCACCACACGGAGACTCACCACACAGAGACTCACCACACGTAGAGACTCTCCACACACCAAGACTCACCACACAGACACTCTCCACACACCGAGACTCACCACACGCAGAGACTCGCCACACACAGAGACTTGCCACACACAGAGACTCACCACACATGACTCACCACACACCGAAACTCACCACACGGAGACTCACCACACAGAGACTCACGACACGCAGAGACTCGCCACACACAGAGACTCACCACACGTAGAGACTCGCCACACACAGAGACTCGCCACATACAAAGACTCGCCACACAATGACTCACCCCACAGAGACTCACCCCACAGAGACCCACCACACAGAGACTCACCACACAAAGACTCACCCCACAGAGACTCACCCCACAGAGACCCACCACACAGAGACTCACCACACAAAGACTCACCACACAGAGACTCACCCCACAGAGACTCACCATACAGAGACTCGCCACACAAAGACTCACCACACAGAGACTCACCCCACAGCGACTCACAACACAGAGACTCACCCCACAGAGACCCACCACACAGAGACTCACCACACAGAGACTCACCCCACATAGACCCACCACACAAAGACTCACCACACAGAGACTCACCACACAAAGACTCACCCCACAGAGACTCACCCCACAGAGACTCACCATACAGAGACTCGCCACACAAAGACTCACCACACAGAGACTCACCCCACAGAGACTCACCATACAGAGACTCACAACACAGAGACTCACCCCACAGAGACCCACCACACAGAGACTCACCACACAGAGACTCACCACACAGAGACTCACAACACAGAGACTCACCCCACAGAGACCCACCACACAGAGACTCACCACACAGAGACTCACCACACAGAGACTCACAACACAGAGACTCACCACACAGAGACACTCACCTTACAGAGACCCACCGCACAGAGACGCGCCACACAGACTCACCACACAGAGACTCACCACACACAGAGACTCACCTTACAGAGACCCACCGCACAGAGACGCGCCACACAGACCCACCACACAGAGACTCACCACACAGAGACTCGCCACACACAGAGACTCGCCACACACCAAGATTCACCATACACTGAGACTCACCACACAGACTCACCTCACAGAGACTCGCCACACAGACTCACCTCACAGAGACTCGCCACACACAGACTCCTGTCACAGAGGCTCACCAGAGAAGAAAAAAGGAACTCGGTAGACATTCAATTGTGCGGAACTTTTGTTAATTTAGACAGAGCCTTTACCTTACATCCCCTTGGAGCCTCACTGACTCATTAAGACTCTCACTGCGTTATTCACAGCCTCATTGACTCATTAAGACTCTCACTGCGTTATTTACAGACTCACTGACTCATTAAGACTCTCACTGTGTTATTCACAGACTCACAGACTCATTAAGACTCTCACTACGTTATTCACAGACTCATTAAGGCTCTCACTACGTTATTCACAGACTCATTAAGACTCTCACTACGTTATTCACAGACTCATTAAGGCTCTCACTACGTTATTCACACTCATTAAGACTCTCACCTCGTTATTCACAGACTCATTAAGACTCTCACTACGTTATTCACAGACTCACTGACTCATTAAGACTCTCACTACGTTATTCACAGACTCAATAAGACTCTCACTACGTTATTCACAGACTCACTGACTCATTAAGACTCTCACTACGTTATTCACAGATTCATTAAGACTCTCACTACGTTATTCACAGACTCAATAAGACTCTCACTACGTTATTCACAGATTCATTAAGACTCTCACTACGTTATTCACACTCATTAAGACTCTCACTACGTTATTCACAGATTCATTAAGACTCTCACTACGTTATTCACAGACTCACAGACTCATTAAGACTCTCACTACGTTATTCACAGACTCATTAAGACTCTCACTACGTTATTCACAGACTCATTAAGACTCTCACTGCGTTATTCACAGACTCTCCAATGGAACAATTAGCGTATCTCTTTTAATTAACATACTGAGCAAAGACAGAATGAACATGAGGGGTAGAGAGAGAGTGTAGTGTAGTGTAGTGTAGTGTGGTGTGGCGTGGTGTGGTGTAGTGTAGTGTGGTGTAATGTAGTGGAGTGTAGTGTAGTGTAGTGTAGTGTGGTGTGGTGTAGTGTGGTGTAGTGTAGTGTGGTGTGGTGTGGTGTGGTGTAGTGTAGTGTAATGAATAACAGAAAATACACGATGAACCACAAAGACGTAATGAGCTGGGCAGATTGGCCTCAAGAATGTGTTATAGTGAGAGGGAAGGCGGGCTGACTGGTCCTTGGCGACAGGTACCACGTTAACATTAGGTTGGGTTAGGTTAAGTGACTTTTCCCTCTAGAAAATTAAAACACAAAATAAAACAAATTAAAATATAAAGTTACGATAAAGTTGTCAAAATAAATAGACACATGATCTTAAAAATATAAAACTAATATAAAATGTATATACTTATCAGTTAAATCACACGTGAACTACCGAAGAGGTCGTTACCGTTGTGAGAAGTTTTAGGGAGGTCGTTGGGTTGTTAAAGTCCGCCGTCAAACACAACTCTGATGACAAGGTGGACGAGTGTGTGGAGGAGGGTAGTCAGTACTCAGTACCCAGCAGACTGCGACTGAGAGCAGGTGGGCGTTCATTAGTGAGGGTTTGTGGACAACAGAAACAAACTTACAGACGAATTCGTGATGCATCTGATGTTATGAATCGCAGTAGCCATATATACAGTACAGAACTACAATATTGTTAATGATGTGTGGTACTACCCAAGTATCGTATATTGTAGCGATAAGTGGAAATATTTATAAAACACAGGATGGTAAATCATATAGGAAACTGATGGTGGTTATATGGAGCGAACGTATGGGAGACGTGTGGGGCCGTGTGGGTGACGTGAAGACAAAGGTGCTTGCAGTTGTTGTCGAGTATTGAGACTTGTATGACCCAGGTGAGGTGATTTAAGTATATTTGACCTGTTTAAAAACTACCAAGAGAGTTGGTGGAAATTTATCATTATATTTTTATTTAAGGATTTTGTAAGTCAGATTATTTTGGTAACTATTTTGTAGGACGTCAATATGTGTGTAATTTCCTCCTCCAAAAAAATAACGGTTTGAACGCCGGTTAATACGCTCAGTTGGTTAATGTTTTGACTGATGGGTAAAGTTAAGGTAATTGAGCCTTTTAAGTTGGTGGGCGTTAGTTGGTGGTAACACTGGTGATAATACGACACAGGTTATGAGGTCAATGTATCAAGGCGCACAGTTGTGTTCAATCATGTTTTGCATCATCACTGAATTCAGCTTTAAGATGTTTTTTAATAATAATAGCAACAACAACAGTAACAGCACCGAAACAACGACAAGAACAACACCAAAGCAACAACGACAAGAACAACACCGAAATAACAGTAACAACAACAATAACACCAAAACAAGAACACCAATAATAACAACAACAGTAATAATAGCAACAATAATCTAAAAGCTGTTAAATATATACGGCCTGGTGTTGAAAAGTGGACACGAGTCATCAGTGTACCAGCGATAAGGCAGGAATTTCAAGTGAGGAGGAGGAGGTGGAGGAGGAGGAGGAGGGTTCGTTTAGCCATTTCTCTTTTCGTACTGAGAGAGGGGCGCAGTGAGGCTCCTGACCCACGACCATCAGTGTAAGGTGAGGCTCCTGACCCACGACCATCAGTGTTAGGTGAGGCTCCTGACCCACGACCATCAGTGTAAGGTGATAGGTATAAGGAGTCTCACTGTTGTTTATTCTATGAGTTTCTTAAGGTTAGGGAATATATAATTTATTCTGTGATTTAGTGATGTTACGATTATCATAGCTTTTAATGATACCAGATAGAAGGAATCAACAACCTAACCTAACCTAACCAATCTTAGGTACACTCAAGCTACCAAACCCAGTCCATCTGACTCTCTTGCTATTTTACCCTAGAGTGTGTGTGTGTGTGTGTGTGTGTGTGTGTGTGTGTGTGTCCCAGACTGAGGGCAGTTCTCCCCTTCTGTTGAAAAAAATCTCTGCCACACTCACCTCCCCCAGTCCCCTCCCCATCTCCCCCTACCCACCTCTCCTTACCATCTCCCTCCCCTCTCTGCCCTATTCCCCTCTCTCGTTCCCCTAACACTCTCCATTTCTCCCCTCTCCCTCTCTTTCTAACCCTTTACCAACCCTTTCTCTCTTCCTCTCCCCCTCCCTCTCTCCTCTCTTTCCTTCCCTCCTGTCCACTCACGTTTGTTTCTTTCACCCGCTGTCAACATACACGAAAATCAGCCTGAATTCTGTGTAGGGGGAATTGGTGAAGGAACCGACACTCACACACACACACACACACACACACACTCACACACACACACACACAAACACATTCCACTGTTGTAATATCGATTCTAATTAAACTTTCTAAATGTCAATGTTATTAGTATCAGTTTCATATATCGTTCATATGAGTCAGCTCGCGTTAACATCGGTCATATATCGTTAACATCGGTCACATATCGTTAACATCGGTCACATATCGTTAACATCGGTCACATATCGTTAACATCGGTCACATATCGTTAACATCGGTCACATATCGTTAACATCGGCCATATATCGTTAACATCGGCCATATATCGTTAACATCGGTTATATATCGTTAACATCGGACACATATCGTTAACATCGGACACATATCGTTAACATCGGTCATATATCGTTAACATCGGTCACATATCGTTAACATCGGACATATATCGTTAACATCGGTCATATATCTGTAACATCGGACACATATCGTTAACATCAGTCATATATCGTTAACATCGGACACATATCCTTAACAGTGGTCATATATCGTTAACATCGGTCATATATCGTTAATATGTGTATATGTGAACAATAAAAGTCAATTTGTTGTAACTCTCGAGATCACAGGACACGAACACTGGTCTTGAAAAACCTAGATGACGTGGCAGGAGGAGGTGGAGTGTTGGTGGTGCTTGTTGGGGGTGAATTATCGGGTGGAGTGTGGAGGGGTGTGTGAGATGCTTGTGGTGGAGAGTGTGGACGGGTATGGGGTAGAGTGTGGGGTGCTTGTGGTGGACCTGTGGGGTAGAGTGTGGGGTGCTTGTGGTGGACCTGTGGGGTAGAGTGTCGGGTGCTTGTGGTGGACCTGTGGGGTAGAGTGTGGGGTGCTTGTGGTGGATCTGTGGGGTAGAGTGTGGGGTGCTTGTGGTGGACCTGTGGGGTAGAGTGTCGGGTGCTTGTGGTGGACCTGTGGGGTAGAGTATGGGATGCTTGTGGTGGACCTGTGGGATGCTTGTGGTGGACCTGTGGGGTAGAGTGTGGGGTGCTTGTGGTGGACCTGTGGGATAGAGTGTGGGATGCTTGTGGTGGACCTGTGGGGTAGAGTGTGGGGTGCTTGTGGTGGACCTGTGGGGTAGAGTGTGGGATGCTTGTGGTGGACCTGTGGGATAGAGTTTGGGATGCTTGTGGTGGACCTGTGGGATAGAGTGTGGGATGCTTGTGGTGGACCTGTGGGATAGAGTGTGGGATGCTTGTGGTGGACCTGTGGGGTAGAGTGTGGGGTGCTTGTGGTGGACCTGTGGGATAGAGTGTGGGGTGCTTGTGGTGGACCTGTGGGATAGAGTGTGGGGTGCTTGTGGTGGACCTGTGGGATAGAGTGTGGGGTGCTTGTGGTGGACCTGTGGGGTAGAGTGTGGGATGCTTGTGGTGGACCTGTGGGGTAGAGTGTGGGGTGCTTGTGGTAGATCTGTGGGGTAGAGTGTGGGATGCTTGTGGTGGACCTGTGGGGTAGAGTGTGGGGTGCTTGTGGTGGACCTGTGGGGTAGAGTGTGGGATGCTTGTGGTGGACCTGTGGGGTAGAGTGTGGGGTGCTTGTGGTGGATCTGTGGGGTAGAGTGTGGGTTGCTTGTGGTGGATCTGTGGGGTAGAGTGTGGGATGCTTGTGGTGGACCTGTGGGGTAGAGTGTGGGATGCTTGTTTGTGGTGGACCTGTGGGGTAGAGTGTGGGGTGCTTGTGGTGGACCTGTGGGGTAGAGTGTGGGATGCTTGTTTGTGGTGGACCTGTGGGGTAGAGTGTGGGGTGCTTGTGGTGGACCTGTGGGGTAGAGTGTGGGATGCTTGTGGTGGACCTGTGGGGTAGAGTGTGGGGTGCTTGTGGTGGACCTGTGGGGTAGAGTGTGGGATGCTTGTGGTGGACCTGTGGGGTAGAGTGTGGGGTGCTTGTGGTGGACCTGTGGGGTAGAATGTGGGGTGCTTGTGGTGGACCTGTGGGGTAGAGTGTGGGGTGCTTGTGGTGGACCTGTGGGGTAGAGTGTGGGATGCTTGTGGTGGACCTGTGGGGTAGAGTGTGGGATGCTTGTGGTGGACCTGTGGGGTAGAGTGTGGGATGCTTGTGGTGGACCTGTGGGGTAGAGTGTGGGGTGCTTGTGGTGGACCTGTGGGGTAGAGTGTGGGGTGCTTGTGGTGGACCTGTGGGGTAGAGTGTGGGGTGCTTGTGGTGGACCTGTGGGGTAGAGTGTGGGGTGCTTGTGGTGGACCTGTGGGGTAGAGTGTGGGGTGCTTGTGGTGGACCTGTGGGGTAGAGTGTGGGATGCTTGTGGTGGACCTGTGGGGTAGAGTGTGGGATGCTTGTGGTGGACCTGTGGGGTAGAGTGTGGGATGCTTGTGGTGGACCTGTGGGGTAGAGTGTGGGATGCTTGTGGTGGACCTGTGGGGTAGAGTGTGGGATGCTTGTGGTGGACCTGTGGGGTAGAGTGTGGGGTGCTTGTGGTGGACCTGTGGGGTAGAGTGTGGGGTGCTTGTGGTGGACCTGTGGGGTAGAGTGTGGGGTGCTTGTGGTGGACCTGTGGGGTAGAGTGTGGGGTGCTTGTGGTGGACCTGTGGGGTAGAGTGTGGGATGCTTGTGGTGGACCTGTGGGGTAGAGTGTGGGGTGCTTGTGGTGGACCTGTGGGGTAGAGTGTGGGGTGCTTGTGGTGGACCTGTGGGGTAGAGTGTGGGATGCTTGTGGTGGACCTGTGGGGTAGAGTGTGGGATGCTTGTGGTGGACCTGTGGGGTAGAGTGTGGGATGCTTGTGGTGGACCTGTGGGGTAGAGTGTGGGATGCTTGTGGTGGACCTGTGGGGTAGAGTGTGGGGTGCTTGTGGTGGACCTGTGGGGTAGAGTGTGGGATGCTTGTGGTGGACCTTTGGGGTAGAGTGTGGGGTGCTTGTGGTGGACCTGTGGGGTAGAGTGTGGGGTGCTTGTGGTGGACCTGTGGGGTAGAGTGTGGGATGCTTGTGGTGGACCTGTGGGGTAGAGTGTGGGATGCTTGTGGTGGATCTGTGGGGGTGTGGGAGGCTTTTTGGGGGGTAGTGGAGGGGGGTGTGGGGCGAAGTGGGAGGCTTGTGGGGGGTGTGGAGGAGGGGCTTGTGGGGGAATGTGTAGGATGCTTTTAGTGGGCGTGGGGGAAACATGTGGGGGGGGGGGGGCGGGGGGCGGATTCCTTCACACGTGTCAATGTTTCATGGTGGTGGTGGGAAGGTTCGACCCGCCCCCCGCAGGAGATGCCCCGAGCACCACCACCACCAGCCGGCACCATGACGGCCTCTGGCAGCTGGTGTATGGTATTGTGACTTTCAACTGACACCTGCAGAAAGGGAGAGGTGGATGTATTGCTAACTGCTCGGCTCCTGCTGTATAGGGAGGTGGTGGTGGTGATGTTAGTGGTGGTGATGTTAGTGGTGGTGGTGGTGATGTTAGTGGTGGTGATGTTAGTGGTGGTGGTGGTGATGTTAGTGGTGGTGGTGTTGATGCTAGTGGTGGTGATGTTAGTGGTGGTGGTAATGATGTTAGTGGTAGTGGTGGTGTTGATGTTAGTGGTGCTGTTGGGGTTGATGTTAGTGGTGATGATGTTGATGTTAGTGGTGATGATGTTGGTGGTGGTGGTGATGATGTTAGTGGTGGTGGTGGTGATGTTAGTGGTGGTGGTGGTGATGTTAGTGGTGGTGGTGATGATGTTAGTGGTGATGATGTTAGTGGTGGTGGTGATGATGTTAGTGGTGGTGGTGGAGTTGATGTTAGTGGTGGTGATGTTAGTGGTGGTGGTGGTGATGTTAGTGGTGGTGGTGATGATGTTAGTGGTGCTGTTGGAGTTGATGTGAGTGGTGGTAGTGGTGATGTTATTGGTGGTGGTGGTCATGTTAGTGGTGATGATGTTAGTGGTGGTGATGTTAGTGGTGGTGGTGATGATGTTAGTGGTGCTGTTGGAGTTGATGTTAGTGGTGGTGGTGGTGATGTTAGTGGTGATGATGTTAGTGGTGGTGATGTTAGTGGTGGTGGTGATGTTAGTGGTGGTGGTGGTGATGCTAGTGGTGGTGATGTTAGTGGTGGTGATGCTAGTGATGGTGGTGATGATGTTAGTGGTGGTGGTGATGATGTTAGTGGTGCTGTTGGAGTTGATGTTAGTGGTGGTAGTGGTGATGTTATTGGTGGTGGTGGTGGTGTTAGTGGTGGTGGTGGGTGATGCTAGTGGTGGTGGTGTTGATGTTAGTGGTGGTGGTGTTGATGTTAGTGGTGGTGGTGTTGATGTTAGTGGTGCTGTTGGAGTTGATGTTAGTGGTGGTAGTGGTGGTGTTAGTGGTGGTAGTGGTGATGTTAGTGGTGGTGGTGGTGGTGTTAGTGGTGGTGGTGGTGGTGTGTTGATGTTAGTGGTGGTGGTGTTGATGTTAGTGGTGGTGGTGATGTTAGTGGTGGTGGTGTTGATGTTAGTGGTGCTGTTGGAGTTGATGTTAGTGGTGGTGGTGGTGATGTTAGTGGTGATGATGTAGTGGTGGTGATGTTAGTGGTGGTGGTGATGTTAGTGGTGGTGATGCTAGTGGTGGTGATGATAGTGGTGGTGATGCTAGTGGTGGTGGTGATGATGTTAGTGGTGGTGGTGATGATGTTAGTGGTGCTGTTGGAGTTGATGTTAGTGATGGTGGTGTTAGTGGTGGTGATGTTAGTGGTAGTGGTGGTGATGTTAGTGGTGGTGGTGGTGATGTTAGTGGTGGTGATGTTAGTGGTGGTGGTGATGATGTTAGTGGTGCTGTTGGAGTTGATGTTAGTGGTGGTGGTGGTGATGTTAGTGGTGATGATGTTAGTGGTGGTGATGTTAGTGGTGGTGGTGATGTTAGTGGTGGTGGTGTTGATGTTAGTGGTGGTGGTGTTGATGTTAGTGGTGGTGGTGTTGATGTTAGTGGTGGTGGTGATGATGTTAGTGGTGGTGGTGGAGTTGACGTTGGTGGTGGTGGTGGTAATGATGTTGGTGGTGGTGGTGATGTTAGTGGTGGTGGTGATGTTAGTGGTGGTGGTGTTGATGTTAGTGGTGGTGGTGTTGATGTTAGTGGTGGTGGTGGTGATGATGTTAGTGGTGGTGGTGGAGTTAAGTTAGTGGTGGTTGTGGAGCTGATGTTAGTGGTGGTGGTGGTAGTTGTGGTGGTGTTGGTGGTGGAGTTGACGTTAGTGGTGGTGGTAATGATGATGTTGGTGGTGGTGGCGATGTTAGTGGTGGTGGTGATGTTAGTGGTGGTTGTGGAGCTGATGTTAGTGGTGGTTGTGGTAGTTGTGGTGGTGTTGGTGGTGGAGTTGACGTTAGTGGTGGTGGTAATGATGATGTTGGTGGTGGTGGCGATGTTAGTGGTGGTGGGGGTGATGTTAGTGGTGGTTGTGGTAGTTGTGGTGGTGTTGGTGGTGGAGTTGACGTTAGTGGTGGTGGTGGTAATGATGATGTTGGTGGTGGTGATGTTAGTGGTGGTGTTCATGTTAATGGTGGTGGTGGTGATGTTAGTGGTGTTAAAGGTGGTGTTCAAAATTGTGATTCATTACATAACATAACACGATGGAGGTGTTAGGGGAGGAGGAGGAGTTGGGGAGGGAGGAAGAGGAAGGTGAGGGTAGGAGAGAGGGAGGAAGAGGAAGGAGAGGGTAGAGGGAGGGGGAGGAAGAGGAGGAGAGGGAGGAAGAGGAAGGTGAGGGTAGGAGGAGAGGGAGGAAGAGGGAGGAGAGGGAGGAAGAGGAAGGTGAGGGTAGGAGGAGAGGGAGGAAGAGGAAGGTGAGGGTAGGAGGAGAGGGAGGAGAGGGAGGAGAGGAGGTGAGGGTAGAGGAGAGGGAGGAAGAGGAAGGTGAGGGAGGAAGAGGAAGGTGAGAGTAGAGGGAGAGGGAGGAAGAGGAAGGTGAGGGTAGAGGGAGAGGGAGGAAGAGGAAGGAGAGGGAGGAAGAGGAAGGTGAGGGTAGGAGGAGAGGGAGGAAGAGGGAGGAGAGGGTAGGAGGAGAGGGAGGAAGAGGAAGGTGAGGGTAGGAGGAGAGGGAGGAGAGGGAGGAAGAGGAAGGTGAGGGTAGGAGGAGAGGGAGGAAGAGGAAGGTGAGGGAGGAAGAGGAAGGGGAGGAAGAGGAAGGAGAGGGAGGAAGAGGAAGGTGAGGGTAGGAGGAGAGGAAGGAAGGGAAGGTGAGGGTAGGAGGAGAGGGAGGAAGGGAAGGTGAGGGTAGGAGGAGAGGGAGGAAGGTGAGGGTAGGAGGAGAGGGAGGAGAGGGTAGGAGGAGAGGGAGGAAGAGGAAGGAGAGGGAGGAAGAGGAAGGTGAGGGTAGGAGGAGAGGGAGGAAGAGGAAGGAGAGGGAGGAAGAGGAAGGTGAGAGTAGAGGAGAGGAAGAGGGAGGAGAGGGAGGAAGAGGAAGGTGAGAGTAGAGGGAGAGGGAGGAAGAGGAAGGTGAGGGTAGGAGGAGAGGGAGGAAGAGGAAGGTGAGGGTAGGAGGAGAGGGAGGAAGAGGAAGGTGAGGGTAGGAGGAGAGGGAGGAAGAGGAAGGTGAGGGTAGGAGGAGAGGGAGGAAGAGGAAGGGAGGGTAGAGGAGAGGGAGGAAGAGGAAGGTGAGGGTAGGAGGAGAGGGAGGAAGAGGGAGGTGAGGGTAGGAGGAGAGGGAGGAAGAGGGAGGTGAGGGTAGGAGGAGAGGGAGGAAGAGGAAGGTGAGGGTAGGAGGAGAGGGAGGAAGAGGAAGGTGAGGGTAGGAGGAGAGGGAGGAAGAGGAAGGTGAGGGTAGGAGGAGAGGGAGGAAGAGGAAGGTGAGGGTAGGAGGAGAGGGAGGAAGAGGAAGGAGAGGGAGGAAGAGGAAGGTGAGGGTAGGAGGAGAGGGAGGAAGAGGGAGGAGAGGGTAGGAGGAGAGGGAGGAAGAGGGAGGTGAGGGTAGGAGGAGAGGGAGGAAGAGGAAGGTGAGGGTAGGAGGAGAGGGAGGAAGAGGAAGGTGAGGGTAGGAGGAGAGGGAGGAAGAGGAAGGAGAGGGTAGGAGGAGAGGGAGGAAGAGGGAGGTGAGGGTAGGAGGAGAGGGAGGAAGGGGAAGGTGAGAGTAGAGGAGAGGGAGGAAGAGGAAGGAGAGGGTAGGAGGAGAGGGAGGAAGAGGAAGGTGAGAGTAGGAGGAGAGGGAGGAAGAGGAAGGTGAGGGTAGGAGGAGAGGGAGGAAGAGGAAGGTGAGGGTAGGAGGAGAGGGAGGAAGAGGAAGGTGAGGGTAGGAGGAGAGGGAGGAAGAGGGAGGAGAGGGTAGGAGGAGAGGGAGGAAGAGGAAGGTGAGGGTAGGAGGAGAGGGAGGAAGAGGAAGGAGAGGGAGGAAGAGGGAGGAGAGGGTAGGAGGAGAGGGAGGAAGAGGAAGGTGAGGGTAGGAGGAGAGGGAGGAAGAGGAAGGTGAGGGTAGGAGGAGGGAGGAAGAGGAAGGTGAGGGTAGGAGGAGAGGGAGGAAGAGGAAGGAGAGGGAGGAAGAGGAAGGTGAGAGTAGAGGGAGAGGGAGGAAGAGGAAGGTGAGGGTAGGAGGAGAGGGAGGAAGAGGAAGGTGAGGGTAGGAGGAGAGGGAGGAAGAGGAAGGTGAGGGTAGGAGGAGAGGGAGGAAGAGGAAGGTGAGGGTAGGAGGAGAGGGAGGAAGAGGGAGGAGAGGGAGGAAGAGGAAGGAGAGAGGAGAGGAAGGAAGAGGAAGGTGAGGGTAGGAGGAGAGGGAGGAAGAGGAAGGTGAGGGTAGGAGGAGAGGGAGGAAGAGGAAGGAGAGGTAGGAGGAGAGGGAGGAAGAGGAAGGAGAGGGTAGGAGGAGAGGGAGGAAGAGGAAGGTGAGGGTAGGAGGAGAGGGAGGAAAGGTGAGGGTAGGAGGAGAGGGAGGAAGAGGAAGGTGAGGGTAGGAGGAGAGGGAGGAAGAGGAGGAGAGGGTAGAGGAGAGGGAGGAAGAGGAAGGAGAGGGTAGGAGGAGAGGGAGGAAGAGGGAGGAGAGGGTAGGAGGAGAGGGAGGAAGAGGAAGGTGAGGGTAGGAGGAGAGGGAGGAAGAGGGAGGAGAGGGTAGGAGGAGAGGAGGAGAGGAAGGTGAGGGTAGGAGGAGAGGGAGGAAGAGGAAGGAGAGGGTAGGAGGAGAGGGAGGAAGAGGAAGGAGAGGGTAGGAGGAGAGGGAGGAAGAGGGAGGAGAGGAGGAAGGAGAGGGTAGGAGGAGAGGGAGGAAGAGGAAGGAGAGGGTAGGAGGAGAGGGAGGAAGAGGAAGGAGAGGGTAGGAGGAGAGGGAGGTGAGGGAGGAGGAGGGAGGAAGAGGAAGGAGAGGGAGGAGGAGAGGGAGGAAGAGGAGGAGAGGGGAGGAGGAGGAGGGAGGAGGAGAGGGAGGAAGAGGGAGGGAGGGAGGAGAGGGAGGAAGAGGAAGGGAGGGAGGAGTGAGGGTAGGAGGAGAGGGAGGAAGAGGAGGAGAGGGAGGAAGAGGAAGGTGAGGGTAGGAGGAGAGGGAGGAAGAGGAAGGTGAGGGTAGGAGGAGAGGGAGGAAGAGGGAGGAGAGGGAGGAAGAGGAAGGTGAGGGAGGAGGAGAGGGAGGAGAGGGAGGAGAGGGAGGAAGAGGAAGGTGAGGGTAGGAGGAGAGGGAGGAAGAGGGAGGAGAGGGAGGAAGAGGAAGGTGAGGGTAGGAGGAGAGGGAGGAAGAGGGAGGAGAGGGAGGAAGAGGAAGGTGAGAGTAGGAGGAGAGGGAGGAAGAGGGAGGAGAGGGAGGAAGGAGGAGGGAGGAGGAGAGGGAGGAGGAGAGGGAGGAGAGGGAGGAGGAGGGAGGGAGGAGAGGGAGGAAGAGGAAGGTGTGGGTAGGAGGAGAGGGAGGAAGAGGAAGGTGAGGGTAGGAGGAGAGGGAGGAAGAGGGAGGAGAGGGAGAGAGGGAGGTGAGGGTAGGAGGAGATGGAGGAAGGGGGAGAGGGAGGAAGAGGAAGGTGAGGGTAGGAGGAGAGGGAGGAAGAGGAAGGAGAGGGTAGGAGGAGAGGGAGGAAGAGGGAGGAGAGGGAGGAAGAGGAAGGTGAGGGTAGGAGGAGAGGGAGGAGAGAGGGAGGAGAGGGAGGAAGGGAGGGAGGGTAGGAGGAGAGGGAGGAAGAGGAGGAGAGGGAGGATGAGGGAGGAGAGGGAGGAAGAGGAAGGAGAGGGAGGAAGAGGAAGGTGAGGGTAGGAGGAGAGGGAGGAAGAGGGAGGTGAGGGAGAGGAAGGGAGGGGAGGAGAGGGAGGAGAGGGAGGAGGTAGGAGGAGAGGGAGGAGAGGAGGTGAGGGTAGGAGGAGAGGAGGAGAGGGAGGGAGGAGGAGGGAGGGAGGAGGGAGGGAGGGAGAGGAGAGGAGAAGAGGAGGTGAGGGTAGGAGGAGAGGGAGGAAGAGGGAGGGAGGGAGGAGAGAGGGAGGAGAGGGGAGGAGGAGAGGAGGAGAGGGGAGGGAGAGGGAGGGAGGAGAGGGAGGAGAGGGAGGGAGGGGAGGAGGAGGAGGGAGGGAGGAGGAGAGGGAGGAAGAGGGAGGAGAGGGAGGAGGAGAGGGAGGAGAGGAGGAGGGGAGGAGGAGAGGGAGGGAGGAAGGGGAGGGAGAGGGAGGGAGGAGAGGAGGAGAGGAGGAGAGGGAAGGAGGGGAGAGGAGGGAGGAGGGAGGGGAAGAGGAGGGAGGGTAGGAGGAGAGGGAGGAGAGGAAGGGAGGGTAGGAGGAGAGGGAGAAGAGGAGGTGAGGGAGGAGGAGAGGGAGGAAGAGGGAGGGAGGGAGGAGGAGAGGGAGGAGAGGAAGGGAGGGTAGGAGGAGAGGGAGGAAGAGGAGGGAGAGAGGAGGAGAGGGAGAGAGAGGGGAGGAGAGGGAGGAAGAGGAAGGTGAGGGTAGGAGGAGAGGGAGGAAGAGGGAGGAGAGGGAGGAGGGAGGGAGGAGAGGGGGAGGAGGGAGAGGAGGGAGGGAGGAGAGGGAGGAAGAGGAAGGTGAGGGTAGGAGGAGAGGGAGGAAGAGGGAGGAAGAGGAAGGAGAGGGGAGGAGGAGAGGGAGGAGAGGGTAGGAGGAGAGGGAGGAAGAGGAAGGTGAGGGAGGAAGAGAGAGAGGAAGTGGGGAGGAGAGGGAGGAGGAGAGGGAGGAAGAGGAGAGGGAGGGAGGAGAGAGGAGAGGTGAGGTAGGAGGAGAGGGAGGAGAGGAGGGAGGTGGAGGAGAGGGGAGAGGAAGGTGAGGGAGGAGGAGAGGGAGGAGAGGGAGGGAGGGAGGAGGAGAGGGAGGAAGAGGGAGGAGAGGAGGAGGAGAGGGAGGAAGAGGGAGGTGAGGGGAGGAGGAGAGGGAGGAGAGGGAGGGGAGAGGAGGGAGGGGAGGAAGAGGAAGGTGAGGGGAGAGAGGAGAGGGAGGAGAGGGAGGAGAGGGAGGAGAGAGGGAGGAAGAGGAGGTGAGGGAGGAGGAGAGGGAGGAAGAGGGAGGAGAGGGAAGGAGGAGAGGGAGGAGAGGAAGGAGGGTAGGAGGAGAGGGAGGAGGAGAGGAGTAGGAGGAGAGGGAGGAGAGGAGTAGGAGGAGAGGGAGGAGAGGAAGAGGATGAGGAGGAGGAGGGAGGAGAGGAGGGGAGGGAGGAGGAGAGGGAGGAGAGGAGGGAGGAGAGGGAGGAGAGGGGAGGGAGAGGGGGGGAGAGGGGGGAGAGGGAGGGGAGGGAGAGGGAGGAGGGGAGGAGAGGAGGAGAGGGAGGAGGGAGGGGGAGGAGGAAGGTGAGGGGAGAAGGAGAGGGAGGAAGGGGAAGGAGAGGAGGGAGGGGAAGGAGGAGAGGGAGGAGAGGGAGGAGGAGAGGGAGGAGAGGAGGTGAGGGAGGAGGGGAGAAGGAGGAGGGAGAGGGGGGAGGAGGGAGGGAGAGAGGAGGGAGGAGAGGAGGAGGGAGAGAGGAGGAGGAGAGGGAGGAGGAGGGGAGGAGAGGGAGGAGAGAGGGAGGGAGGGAGAGGAGGGGAGGAAGAGGAGGAGAGGGAGAGGAGAGGGAGGAAGAGGGAGGTGAGAGAGGAGGGAGAGGAGGAGAGAGGAGAGGGAGGGGAGAGGAGAGGGGGAAGAGGAGGGAGGGAGGAGAGAGGGAGGAGAGTGGGGAGAGGGAGGAGGAGAGAGGGGAGGAGGAGGGAGAGGAGGAGAGAGGGAGGAGAGAGGAGGGAGGGAGGAGGAGAGGGAGGAGAGGGAGGAGGAGAGGAGGAGGGAGGAGAGGGGGAGGGGAGAGGGAGGGAGAGAGGAGGGAGGGAGAGGAGGAGAGGGAGGAAGAGGAAGGAGAGGGAGGAGGAGAGGGGAGGAGAGGGAGGAGAGGGGAGGAGAGGGAGGAGAGGGAGAGAGGAAGGGAGGGAGGAGGAGAGGGAGGAGAGGGGAGAGGGGAGAGGAAGGTGAGGGAGGAGGAGAGGGAGGAAGAGGAGGAGAGGGTGGGGGAGAGGGAGGAAGAGGAGGGAGAGGAGGAGGGAGGAGAGGAGGGAGAGGGAGGAGAGGGAGGAGAGGGAGGAGAGTGAGGAGAGTGAGGTGAGTAGGAGGAGAGGGAGGAGAGGGAGGAAGAGGAGAGGAGGGGAGGAGAGAGGGAGGAGAGGAGGGAGGGAGAGGGAGGGAGGAGGGAGGGGAGAGGAGGAGAGGGAGGAGGGGAGGAAGAGGAGGAGAGGGAGGAGGAGAGGGAGGAAGAGGAAGGGAGGGAGGAGGAGAGGAGGAAGAGGAGGGGGGTAGGAGGAGAGGGAGGAGAGGAGGGAGAGAAGAGGGGAGAGGGAGGAGAGGAAGGAGAGGGGTAGGAGGAGAGGGAGGAGAGGGAGGAAGAGGAGGTGAGGGTAGGAGGAGAGGGAGGAGAGGAAGGGAGGAGGAGGAGGGAGGAGAGGAGGGAGAGGGGGAGAGGGAGGAGGAGGAAGGGAGGGTAGGAGGAGAGGGAGGAAGAGGAGGGAGGGAGGAGGAGAGGGAGGAGAGGGGAAGGGAGGGAGGAGGAGAGGGAGGAGAGGAAGGTGAGAGTAGAGGGAGAGGGAGGAAGAGGAAGGAGAGGGTAGGAGGAGAGGGAGGAGAGGGAGGAAGAGGGAGGAGGAGGAGGGAGGAGAGGAGAGGGGAGAGAGGAGAGGGAGGAGAGGAGGGAGAGGGGGGAGGAGGAGGGAGAGGAAGGGGAGGAGAGGGAGGGAAGAGGAGGTGAGGGGAGGAGGAGAGGGAGGAGAGGGGAGGAGAGGGAGGAGGAGAGGGAGGAGAGAGGAAGGGAGGGAGGAGGAGGGAGGAGAGAGGGAGGAGGAGAGGAGGAGAGGGAGGAGAGGAGGGAGGGTAGGAGGAGAGGGAGGAAGAGGAGGGAGAGGGAGGAGGAGAGGGAGGAGAGGAGGGAGGGAGGAGGAGAGGGAGGAGAGGGAGGAGGAGAGGGAGGGAGAGGGAGGAGAGGGGGAGGGGAGAGGGAGGAGAGGAGGAGAGGGAGGAGGAGGGAGGAGAGGAAGGGAGGAGTAGGAGGAGAGGAGAGAGGGAGGAGAGGGAGGAAGAGGAGAGGGAGAGGAGAGGAGGGAGGGGAGAGGGGAGGAGAGGGAGGAGAGAAGGGAGGAGAGGGAGGAGGAGAGGGAGAGAGGGAGGAGGAGAGGGAGGAAGAGGGAGGAGAGGGAGGAAGAGGAAGGGAGAGGAGAGGGGAGGGAGGAGAGGAGGAGAGGGAGGAGGAGGAGGGGAGAGAGGGAGGGAGGGAGGAGAGAGGAGGAGGAGGGAGGAAGAGGGAGGAGAGGGAGGAGAGAGGAGGGGAGAGGAGAGGGAGAGGAGGAGAGGGAGGAGAGGGAGGAAGAGGAAGGGGAGAGAGGAGGGAGGAGGAGGAGGGAGGAGGGAGAGGGAGGGAGAGTAGGAGGAGAGGGAGGAGAGAGGAGGAGAGGGAGGAGGGAGAGGGAGAGAGGGGAGGGGAGGAAGGGGAGGAGGGGAGGGAGGAGAGGGAGGAGGAGGAGGGAGGAGGAGAGGGAGGAGAGAGGGGAGGGAGGAGGAGAGGGAGGAAGAGGAGGGAGGGAGGAGGGAGGGAGGAAGAGGAGGAGAGGGAGGAGGGAGGGAGGAGGAGGGAGGGAGGGAGGAGGAGAGGGGAGGAGGAGAGGGAGGAGGGAGGAGGAGGGGGGTGGAAGAGGGAGGGAGGGAGGAGGAGAGGAGGAGGAGGAAGGGAGGAGGAGGAGAGGGAGGAGAGGAGGAGAGGGAGGAGAGGAGGGAGAGAGGAGGAGAGGAGGAGAGGGAGGAGAGGGAGGAAGAGGAGGGAGAGAGGAGGAGAGGAGGAAGAGGGAGGAGAGGAGAGGGAGGAAGGGAGAGAGGGAGAGGGAGGGAGGAGAGGGGGAGGAAAGGGAGAAGGGGAGGGGGAGGAGAGGAGAGGGAGGAGAGGAGGAGAGGGAGGTGAGGGAGGGAGGGAGAGGGAGGAGAGGGAGGGAGAGGAGGGGAGGAGGGAGGGGAGGAGAGGGAGGGAGGGAGGAGAGGGAGGAGAGGAGGGAGAGGGAGGAGGAGAGGGAGGAAGAGGGAGGAGAGGGTAGGAGGAGAGGGAGGTAGGGGGAGGAGGAGGGAGGGAGGGAGGAGGAGAGGGAGGAGAGGAGGAGAGGGAGGAGGAGAGGGAGGAAGAGGAGAGGGTGGTAGGGGGAGGAGGAGGAAGAGGAGGAGAGGGAGGAGAGGAGGGAGGGAGAGGAGGGGAGGAGGGAGAGGGGAGGGAGGGAGGGAGGAGGGAGGAGGAGAGAGGAGGGAGAGGAGAGGAAGGGAGGGAGGAGGAGAGGGAGGAGAGGAGGGAGGGGGAGGAGAGGGAGGAGAGGGAGGGAGGGTAGGAGGAGAGGGAGGAGAGGAGGGAGGGAGGAGGAGAGGGGGAGGGAGGGAGGGAGGAGGAGAGGGAGAGAGGAGGAGAGGGAGGGAGGGAGGAGGGGGAGAGGGAGGAAGAGGAGGTGAGGGTAGGAGGAGGGAGGAGAGGAGGTGAGGGTAGGAGGAGAGGGAGGAAGAGGAGGAGGAGGGAGGAGGAGAGGGAGGAGAGGGAGGGGATGGAGGAGAAGGAGGGAGAGGAAGGAGAAGGAGGAGAGGGAGGAGGAGAGGAGAGGGGAGGAGGAGAGGGAGGAAGAGGAGGAGGGGGAGGAGGAGAGGGAGGAAGAGGGAGGAGAGGGAGGAGGAGAGGAGGGGAGGGAGGAGAGGAGGAGGAGAGAGAGGAGAGGGGAGGGAGGAGGAGAGGGAGGAGGAGGGAGGGGAGGGAGGAGGAGAGGGAGGAGAGGAGGGAGGGGAGGAGAGGGAGGAAGAGGGAGGGAGGGAGGAGGAGAGGGAGGAGAGGGAGGTGAGGGTAGGAGGAGAGGGAGGAAGAGGAGAGGTGAGGGAGGAGGAGAGGGGAGGAAGAGGAGGGAGGGAGGAGGAGAGGGAGGAAGAGGGAGGTGAGGGGAGGAGGAGAGGGAGGAAGAGGGAGGTGAGGGTAGGAGGAGAGGGAGGAAGAGGGAGGTGAGGGTAGGAGGAGAGGGAGGAAGAGGGAGGAGAGGGGAGGAGGGAGGGAGGAGGAGGAGGAGGAGAGGAAGGGAGGGTAGGAGGAGAGGGAGGAAGAGGGAGGTGAGGGTAGGAGGAGAGGGAGGAAGAGGGAGGTGAGGGGAGGAGGAGAGGGAGGAAGAGGGAGGTGAGGGGAGGAGGAGAGGGAGGAAGAGGGAGGTGAGGGGAGGAGGAGAGGGAGGAGGAGAGGGAGGAGAGGGAGGTGAGGGGAGGAGGAGAGGGAGAAAGCGGAAGGTGAGAGGGAAGGGGAGGGTAGGAGGAGAGGGAGGAAGAGGGAGGGAGGGTAGGAGGAGAGGTAGGAGAGGGAGGGAGGGAGGGAGGAGAGGGAGGAAGAGGGAGGTGAGGGGAGGAGGAGAGGGAGGAAGAGGAAGGTGAGGGGAGGAGGAGAGGGAGGAAGAGGAAGGTGAGGGTAGGAGGAGAGGGAGGAAGAGGAAGGTGAGGGTAGGAGGGGAGGGAGAAAGCGGAAGGTGAGAAGAAGAGGAAGGTGAGGGGAGGGCGTCTTGCGGTACGGCTGTGAATAATCTCCCCAATTTCCCAGATAATTACAGTAGCGGCGCCACAACACAGCATCCTTCTCTCCCCCTCTCTCTATCCCTTCTCCCTCGATCCTCCCTTTCTCCCCTTGTCTCCTTCCTCCCTCTGACCATTCCCCCTCCTCCCCCTTCCTCTCCCTTCCCCTCCTCACCCTTCCCCACCTCTCCCTTTCCCCTCCTCTCCCTTCCCCTCCTCACCCTTCCCCACCTCTCCCTTCCCCCTCCTCCACTTCTCCTTTCCCCACCTCCTCTCTCTTCCCCCTCCTCACCCTTCCCCACCTCTCCCTTCCCCCTCCTCCACTTCTCCTTTCCCCACCTCCTCTCTCTTCCCCCTCCTCTTCCTTCCCCACCTCTCCCTTCCCCCTCCTCCACTTCTCCTTTCCCCACCTCCTCTCCCTTCCCCCTCCTCCCTCCCTCCCTTCCCCCATCTCTCCTTTCCCCACCTCTCTCCCTTACCCCTCCTCCCTCCCTTACCCCTCCTCCCTCCCTTACCCCTCCTCCACTTCTCCTTTCCCCACCTCCTCTTCCTTCCCCCCTTCCTTCCCCACCTCTCCCTTCCCCCTCCCCCCACCTCTCCCTTCCCCCTCCCCCTCCCCCCCTCCTCCTTCCCCCACCTCTCCCTTCCCCACCTCTCCCTTCCCCCTCCCCCCCTTCCCCCACCTCTCCCTTCCCCCTCCCCCCTCCTCCTCCTTCCCCCACCTCTCCCTACCCCCACCTCTCCCTTCCCCCACCTCTCCCTCCCTTCCTTCCCCCCATGATCAGCTACACTGTTTCATTAATCAGATGATAGAGATAAAGAGTTTTTCTCCTCCAGGACGCATCACTTCCTTAAAGATATAATTGTTTTTTCTTCTTGGTTAACTGAAAAGGCAATGAGAGAGTGTTGGTGGTGGTGCTGCTAGTGGTGGTGCTGCTAGTGGTGGTGGTGGTAGTGGTGGTGCTGCTAGTGGTGGTGGTTGGTGGTGGTGGTGATGCTGCTAGTGGTGGAGGTGGTGCCGCTAGTGGTGGTAGTGGTGGTGCTAATGGTGGTGGTTGGTGGTGGTGGTGCTAATGGTGGTGGTGGTGCTGCTAGTGGTGGTGGTATTACTAGTGGTGGTGCTGCTAGTGGTGGTGGTGGTGCTGCTAGTTGTGGTGGTGGTGCTGCTAGTGGTGGTGGTATTACTAGTGGTGGTGCTGCTAGTGGTGGTGGTGGTGGTGGTGCTGCTAGTGGTGGTGCTGCTAGTTGTGGTGGTGGTGGTGGTGGTGCCGCTAGTGGTGGTGGTGGTGCTAATGGTGGTGGTTGGTGGTGGTGCTGCTAGTTGTGGTGGTGCTAATGGTGGTGGTTGGTGGTGGTGCTGCTAGTTGTGGTGGTGCTAATGGTGGTGGTTGGTGGTGGTGCTGCTATTGGTGGTGGTGCTAATGGTGGTGCTGCTATTGGTGGTGGTGGTGCTGCTAGTGGTGGTGGTGGTGCCGCTAGTGGTGGTGGTGGTGCTAATGGTGGTGGTGGTGCTGCTGCTAGTGGTGGTGCTGCTAGTGGTGGTGCTGCTAGTGGTGGTGCTGCTAGTGGTGGTGGTATTGCTAGTGGTGGTGCTGCTAGTGGTGGGTGGTGCTGCTAGTGGTGGTGGTATTGCTAGTGGGGGTGCTGCTAGTGGTGGTGGTGCTGCTGCTAGTGGTGGTGGTTGGTGGTGGTGGTGCCGCTAGTGGTGGTGGTGGTGCTAATGGTGGTGGTTGGTGGTGGTGCTGCTAGTTGTGGTGGTGGTGGTGCTAATGGTGGTGGTTGGTGGTGGTGCTGCTATTGGTGGTGGTGCTAATGGTGGTTCCGCTAGTGGTGGTGGTGGTTGGTGGTGGTGCTGCTAGCGGTGGTGGTGCTGCTAGTGCTGGTGCTGCTAGTGGTGGTGGTGCTAATGGTGGTGCTGCTAGTGGTGGTGCTGGTGCTGCTAGTGGTGGTGGTGCTAATGGTGGTGCTGCTAGTGGTGGTGCTGGTGCTGCTAGTGGTGGTGGTGGTAGTGCTGGTGAGGGTAATAATTATTTAATTTTGCCACGTACAGAGCTAGTTTATTGTGCACCCCATACTCCTCCTGTGAGCGGTAAGGATTACAGAGTACAGGCCTCAAAGGGTGTGAATGTTGCAGAGCATTTCAAATACAGTGTTTGCTTAGTTCTGTACATAGAGGGTGACTTATTCACAACTGCTTGAGTACAGCAGTGTGAGGCCATATGCCTGGCCACACACTGTTATTCACATTTGCGTGAGAGGTATTCAAGCACATTGTGTGTTTGGTTCTATACATGGGAACAGATATGGCTACTAAGTGTAAAAAAGTGGATACAATCTTAATATGTCGGCTATCTTGCTATTAGAGATAAAGTGTTGTGCCATTTCACAGTGTGCTTGGACGTGTCCCTAAAAGGTTTTATCTTCACACCGTCGAGGACGTACTGTAGTGTTGGAGTGTGTGGCCAGATGTTTGACCACACACTTTACAAATAGTTTTGTTCACATCTGCTTGAGGAACATACTGCCAGAGGTACTTATATCCTAACCTTAGTCTAGCGGTTACAACATCTTGTAATCGAGTGATCATGTTTCACTTGATACATCTCATCATGGTAAAAAAATGGATTGACTATTTTCTGTTTGCACTTGTCTGCCTGCGTCAAATTCATCAACAAGTTCTTCCCTGATTACAGTTTTAAGGGTTCTTTTTGACAGACCCAGACTGTACTCAACAGTGTCTTTGTTAAACGGGAGTTTGGTGAGAGCATTAGTAGCGGTGAGGGCAAGGATAGACCAGAGTATATTGAAATACCGACTATCATCAATTATAAATAACATGCATACACATAGTTATACATATCATTTTTTCGTATGTGTTCACAGGTACAAAATTAACTTCATGTTTAGTAATGATACATAATTTATTTGTACCTTCACGAAGATATATTTCAGACCAACAGGATGTGATGAACTTGTCCTCAAACTCCCGAGAAATTTTTGGAGACATTACAACTTGTGAGATGCTGGGAGGGAGGAGGGGTTGGAGTGGTGGGGGATGGGGGGGGGGTAGGGTGAGAGGACAGTGAGAATATGATAAGGAGAAGATAGTAAATAGATGAGTAAGGAAGGACAAAGTAGTAGTAATAGCATGTCGAGGGAGGGGAGGGTCCACAACACAAGGGCTGCCTCGTCTCTCTCTCTGTCGGCTGATGGAAACCTCCAGCCCGCGCCTCAGTCCAGGGGGTGGCGGCGCTCAAGCAGTGTCCTCCACAAAACCTAATAAAGGATGGATTGGGCGACAAGGACGTTGAAGACGGTTCTGACGGCGACCCTCCCACCAAGATTGGTCAGGAGGAGGAGGGCGACGAAGAGCAGGAGGAGGAGGAGAGAATGAGAAGTTGGTGTGGATGGGAGGAGGGAACAAAGGGGACAGATTATAGAAATTTAAAGTGAATTGTTTGAAATAAATTAGGTTATAGTGGGTAAAGGGAGAGAGAGAGGGAGAATATGGTGGTGGGGGGTAGGGGGCCACTCAGGGAGGAAGACGGCAGCCTCCAACCACGCGGAGTTATGGCAACATCGGGGGGGAAGATATTACGCTTATTGATTATTCTCCCACACCACAACACAAACACAGACCGCGTCCTCCCACCACCCACCCGTCTGTCCGCCTGCCCGCCCGCCCGGCACACAAACACACACACACACACACTTAGCCTCCTCCGCTATATCTGCCTTTACTTTATACTTCACATTGGGTTCTGCTGTATCTTCATGTCACCTGCCTGGGTTGTGTTCACCTGCTGGTCATTTATTTAAGTCACCCAAACTTCGTGTCAGTCTAATGAAACCCTAGACTGATCCTTACAATTTCTATTATTTTAACTGTATATAAAGTGCGGTAATAATAATAGACCTCCTTTGTTCTAAATTATTAAGACAGATTATTATTTTTGATCCATTGAAGAAATAAAACACTCAGACGATGAGTAACATAACGGGCGTACTCACACTTGACCCGCGAGGATGAATATTTTACGGGATGCAAATGTTTTCATGTTTACCCATATAACAGTAGAGAGAGAGAGAGAGAGAGAGAGAGAGAGAGAGAGAGAGAGATGCTTCCAACGCGTCACGTCTTCACACCCTAGTTATGTACTGTACTGGAGTGTCGTACTGTATTGTACTGGAGTATTTATTTTACTTTAAGATTAACCACATTAATGCTAGTCTAAGGTAACACTAATTTAACCTAGCGCTAACCTAACCTAATGTTAACGGTAACCTAACCTAACTTAGCGTTAAGTTAACCTTACCTAACTTAATGTTAACGCTAACCTAACCTCACCTCACCTTACCTTCTAGATAAAGAGTAAAAACATTTAACTAATCATAAGGTGAAATAAACTAAGGGTGGGACGGGGCGTGCAACCCTCAGGTGATCCATTATACCTCTCACCTGAGTTTCCTAGACTAGAGAACGCGTCTCACCCCAGCTACCGATTGATTCCTTTGTCCTCAGTAAGTTTGGTGAGTGAAAGAAACATTTACTGATCACCGGAGAGATTGGTGGTGGTGGTGGTGTATACACGGAGGCGGTATAATGGAGTGTAAACAATGACGATACCAGGAGGCGGAGGAGGATGAGGTTTCCAACAATCACCTGAAGGAGTACTGCTGCAGGAGGAGCTTTGTTACCTCTTGTGTGGGTTGTCTGGGCGAGGAAGATGATGGATGACGTGAAGATTCTAGGCATCCCGTTTAGGTTATTTCATGTAGGGATGAAAACACTCTTAAGTCTAACCTAACCCAGCCCAGCCCAGCCCAGCCCAGCCCAGCCCAGCCCAGCCCAACCCAGCCCAGCCCAGCCCAACCCAGCCCAGCCCAGCCCAGCCCAGCCCTACATTTAGCCTTTAAGAGGTTTAATCATCAGATGAAATAAGTTAAGGGGTGCCTAATCTTCAGGTGACCCTAAATAACGTCACTGAGTTTAAACAAGAGACGACAGACGGTCACTCAGTGTCTTCTCTGTGAAATGGAGATGGATGCCACCGACCTTTTGTGTGACCACTTGACAGACGGACAGGCGGACCTATTGTGTGACGGGGAGACTAACAGACACACCAACAGAGAGACGGACAGGCGGACAGACGGACCTATTGTGTGACGGGGAGACTAACAGACACACCAACAGAGAGACGGACAGCCGGACAGACGGACCTATTGTGTGACGGGGAGACTAACAGACACACCAACAGAGAGACGGACAGCCGGACAGACGGACCTATTGTGTGACGGGGAGACTAACAGACACACCAACAGAGAGACGGACAGACGGACCTATTGTGTGACGGGGAGACTAACAGACACACCAACAGAGAGACGGACAGCCGGACAGACGGAGAGACTAACAGACACACCAACAGAGAGACGGACAGCCGGACAGACGGACCTATTGTGTGACGGGGAGACTAACAGACACACCAACAGAGAGACGGACAGCCGGACCTATTGAGTGACAGACAGACACAGACAGACACAGACAGATTAGTAAATTCAGCACAGCAGTACCTCTACAATATCGGTCAACCAGAATCACTTTGCTCGTTAATGATGGTGGTTGACGTGTGGTGATGGTGGTTGACGTGTGGTGATGGTGGTTGACGTGTGGTGATGGTGGTTGATGTGTGGTGATGGTGGTTGATGTGTGGTGATGGTGATTGATGTATGGTGATGGTGGTTGATGTGTGGTGATGGTGGTTGATGTGTGGTGATGGTGGTTGATGTGTGGTGATGGTGGTTGATGTGTGGTGATGGTGGTTGATGTGTGGTGATGGTGGTTGACGTGTGGTGATGGTGGTTGACGTGTGGTGATGGTGGTTGACGTGTGGTGATGGTGGTTGACGTGTGGTGATGGTGGTTGACGTGTGGTGATGGTGGTTGACGTGAGGTGATGGTGGTTGACGTGTGGTGATGGTGGTTGACGTGTGGTGATGGTGGTTGACGTGTGGTGATGGTGGTTGACGTGTGGTGATGGTGGTTGACGTGTGGTGATGGTGGTTGACGTGTGGTGATGGTGGTTGACGTGTGGTGATGGTGGTTGACGTGTGGTGATGGTGGTTGACGTGAGGTGATGGTGGTTGACGTGAGGTGATGGTGGTTGACGTGTGGTGATGGTGGTTGACGTGTGGTGATGGTGGTTGACGTGTGGTGATGGTGGTTGACGTGTGGTGATGGTGGTTGACGTGTGGTGATGGTGGTTGACGTGTGGTGATGGTGGTTGATGTGTGGTGATGGTGGTTGACGTGTGGTGATGGTGGTTGACGTGTGGTGATGGTGGTTGACGTGTGGTGATGGTGGTTGACTTGTGGTGATGGTGGTTGACGTGTGGTGATGGTGGTTGACGTGTGGTGATGGTGGTTGACGAGTGGTGATGGTGGTTGATGTGTGGTGATGGTGGTTGACGTGTGGTGATGGTGGTTGATGTGTGGTGATGGTGGTTGACGTGTGGTGATGGAGGATGAAATGAGCTGAGGTGAGGATGAGATGAAGTGAGGTGAGGTAAGACTGGGGTGAGGTGGTGTGAAGTAAGGTTGAGGAAAGGTGAAGTCAGGTAAGGACGAGCTGAGGATAAGGTAAATAAAAATGAAGTGAGGTGAGGTGAGGTAAAGCGAGATGAGATGAAGTGAGGGGTGGTGAGGTGAGGTAAAGTGAGATGAGGTGAAGTGAGACACACGGGTATAGGTGTGAGGGTACACAAGGTAGGTCAGGGTGGTGGTGAACCTAAAATACACAAGTCCTCCTTAAAGGGGACCACTGCGGCTCCTCAACACACACACACATACAGAGCTCATCCTACGTCCTTGTTGGCTCCCCTACCCCCTCCCTCCATCCTACCACCCCTCCCAACCCCTCCCCTCCTTTCTCCCCCTCCACCCTACTACCCCCACCTCCCCTCCCCTCCCTGGAGTTTTCGTAACTCCTCTTATTACCGTTAGCCTCCTTATCACTGTTGCTTCTCCCGTTAACAGACTCCGTACACTACAGCTTCTTCTATACTAAATAACAGTAACACGCCTGAGGATAACCCAGAGATGTTGTTGTGGTGTGACTTAATTGTTTCTATAACGATATCCAACCCAATCCTACCCTACGTAACCCAGCCCAACCCAGCCCAGCCCAGCCCAGCCCAGCCCAGCCCAGCCCAACCCAACCCAACCCATCCCAACTCAATCCAATCCTACCCTACCTAACCCAGCCCAACCCAACCCAGCCCAACCCAACCCAACCCAATCCAACCCAACCCAACCCAGCCCAACCCAGCCCAGCCCAGCCCAGCCCAGCCCAACCCAACCCAGCCCAGCCCAGCCCAGCCCAGCCCAGCCCAGCCCAGCCCAGCCCAACCCAGCCCAACCCAGCCCAGCCCAGCCCAACCCAGCCCAGCCCAGCCCAACCCAGCCCAGCCCAACCCAATCCTACCCTACCTAACCCATCCCAACCCAGCCCAACCCAACCCAACCCAACCGAACCCAACCTAACTCAACATATGATGCTTTTTAATGAGAGTAATGGAGGCGATATATTACTCATAGGACCAAAGATGAACATCAGCTGGCCCTCTTGTTATCTCTAATTTATTGTATTGTATTGTGTTGTGTTGTATTGTGTTGTGTTGTATTGTATTATTTCGCTATACTGTACCAGAGTTTGGATGGTGTTAACAGTGACTAGGTGTGGGGGAGAGGGGTACACTGTGTGACAGGCTGCAGGAGGTGTGACCATCCCTCATAGTGTAACCCCTTGGTGTGGTAGCTCCTTGACTCACACACACTTGAGTTCACGAGTTCGCTTTACATTATCTCTTCACTGTGCTGGTGTACAGAGTGTGGGATGACGACCTCGTGTGCAAGTGACCCACACTACACGACACGAGGCTCCTGGTGGGGATGTGGTAGGTTCTGTGAAGGGTGTGTGTGGTAGGTTCTGTGAAGGGTGTGTGTGTGGTAGGTTCTGTGAAGGGTGTGTGTGTGGTAGGTTCTGTGAAGGGTATGTAGCAGATTCTGTGAGAGTGTGTGGTAGGTGTTGTGAAGGGTGTGTGGTAGGTCTTGTGAGAGTGTGGACAACTGTATCATATTCCTCTCGTTACTGCCATAATAAGTGCCAGTGCCAGCAGACGGTGGGGCACATGTCACTGTACAAGTCTAGTTCCCTCAGTGACTCTGTCTCGTGTGGAGGGAGAGAGCCAGGGCGTTGTTTATGGCTGGCGCTGAAGATGTTGTTATGGTGCCTGGAGGTGCCTGATACTGACCGTCACTCACACAGCGGGTCATAGGGTCATGATGTGTTGGGGACTGTCTGAGTTCATCCTACATCAGGGAAAACTTGTATATAATAAGTTGTCGAAATGATTATAAATACTAAAGTTTGAATCATTTGAAGATTGACACCCCAGCTTAATTTACCTGAAGATTAGACACCCAGGTGAAATAAGCTGGGGTGTCTAAACTTTCCGGTGATCCTAAAGTTCTGAAACAAACCTGGAGAAAAAGGAACGCTCGCTTTCTCCTGTATCCTGGGGGGGGGGGGGGAGGGAGGTAAAATACTGCTGACTGGGGATCAATACAGAAAAAAAGAAAGAAAACAAAAGTGGTCACTGGCACCTGCAACCACCTGCCCCCAGCATTTTGTCTTAAAGAGAGATCTGGTGGGGATTTATGGCAGTGTTCCCCCTAGGGCTGGAGGCTGACGTGTGGTTCTTCTGTCGCTAACAAGTATGTACGAGGGTGGTGGTCAGCATCGAGAGAGAGAGAGAGAGTCGATGCATGTTAACCCGGGCTCTGGTCAACCTACGACTGACGTCAAGCTCGTCTGTACAGTTGAAAGTTTTTCCCAGTCTTGCGTAACAAAAATCTATTGATGCCTTTTTTTTCCTCGCGAGTCAAAATTCAGTTTGTACCGTTTTCCCTGATACACCAAAAGCCTCAGGTACCGTTTTCTGGTGCGTCAAAAAACTCGATTGTACCGTTCTCCCCGCACGTGCCTTAAACCCCAGCGGCATCGTTTTCCATCTGGCGGCCCCAGAACCCGTCTATATACCATTTTCACGCTCGTGCCAAAATAATTTTATTCAGTGCAGCAGAGGCAGGAAGTGTCATTCATCTCGGCCCGGCAATATAACGTTAAGGAAACGAGAGAGACACGTCGCCATGGCCCAAGATAAATTATCCACTCTATTTGAGCGCCATAACCTGGTCTTCGTGAGCCGCCAACTCAACATAAATCACGAAGCTACGTTTATTGGCGCCATCAAACTGAAGGGAGACTACCCTCCCCCGTCACCTTCCCCTACCTCTCACTGCCAGACTCCCGAGGCATCCGGACCCAGTACTCCGCCGGCAGTATATTATTGATCTTATAAAACATTCCTATGGTGTATTGATTCCATAATTTCTTTCTAAGGTGTTGTATATTTTAATAAAGAAATAATTTTACTACAAATTTACAACAAAGATAAAATATATTAACTACAGATATTACTTAAGATATTTATTAGTAACTATTTTTCTCACGCCATCTCGTTGACTCATAAACATTCATCCCGTATTAACCGGATTGTTCACACACTGTACTGTACCAGGCCGCTTAGTATGGGTGCAACAGTTGAAATAGATCATAATAGTTTTGAGTTATTAATGAAGTGAAGATCCTAACAGAGATAAGTAGAGAACTGGTTGTAGGAGTTGTATATACATGTGACTATTCCGAGTTGTTTCTATACCTGACTTTCTCGGAGCTTATTACATGACCTTGGAGCTCTATACACATGTGACTTTATACCTATAGCTCTATGTATACTCCTATATGATATAAATTCCTTTGATCTATTTCTATATATGGGAATGGTGAGATATACGCTTGCTATGTAGATATATAGATGTTCCAGTATATCTGACACCAAGTAAAGCGAGATATATAAATACTATATTCAATCCTCGTGATATTGTGTAGCCGTGATATACCAGAAGCTATAACAGTATATAAGAAAATATGACAGGATATGCCGCAGTTAAAGAGCATTTTTGAGAGCGATATATTTTGAGATTTGGTGAGAGCCGTTTACTGTGTTTCAGTGAACCTTTTGTGTACATATACTAGTGTTTTGTTGTTGCTATTATTATTATTATTGTTATTATTATTGTTGTTATTATTATTATTATTATTATTATTATTGTTATTATTACCATTATTATTATTGTATACACATATTCCCCTATGTCCCATTTGTTACATTCAGACGCATTTAATTTTTCCAATATTTTTTAACTCGCCTAAACTATCTTTTATTTGTCTCTATATTAATATTATTCCAATCTGAACTTGCAAAGTTTTTTTCATTTTATTTCATTTTTCTCTTCACCTCAGCCGTCACTGTATTCCGCCAGCTAACATTGTTCTTTTTCGCTCACATTTTTTTTATATCCACACTCACTTCAGCATTCAGCAGCGACCCTCACGTTCAATATTCATCACCATCAGCACTTGCAACACTCTGCAACATTGAACAATCTCCACACGCTTTAGGTACAGACTTTCACGGTGTGTTGCTGTTATTATTGTTATTATTGTTGTTGTTGTTGTTATTATTGTAATTATTACTGTTATTGCTGTTGTTGTTGTTATCAGTGTTTCGTAATATTTCATCTTGTGTTATAAATGTTTTTGTTATTTTGTTGTTGTTATTTTTTATTTGTATTATTGTTATTGATCAGACAACACTATTCTCTCCCTCCCCCCCCTACTACTGATCCCCTCGGTCTGTCTCCCCTCTCAAGAAAACGCGTCAAAGCAGCGATACTTTTGTTCCCCTCTTTATCACAGAGTTTGGTCGCGCCAGTGTCTTTGTTTCCCCACAGTGAAAATATTTGCCATAACAGTGACTTTTGTTTCCCCTCTTGTAGGAAAGTGTTCGACCTGAGAGAACATCTTTGTTTCCCCTCAGAGAACACCTTTGTTTCCCCCAGAGAACACCTTTGTTTCCCCTCAGAGAATACCTTTGTTTCCCCTCAGAGAACACCTTTGTTTACCCCAGAGAACACCTTTGTTTCCCCCAGAGAATACCTTTGTTTCCCCCAGAGAACACCTTTGTTTCCCCTCAGAGAATACCTTTGTTTCCCCCAGAGAACACCTTTGTTTCCCCTCAGAGAACACCTTTGTTTCCCCTCAGAGAACACCTTTGTTTCCCCTCAGAGAACACCTTTGTTTCCCATTAGAGAACACTTTTGTTTCCCCTCAGAGAATACCTTTGTTTCCCCCAGAGAACACCTTTGTTTCCCCTCAGAGAACACCTTTGTTTCCCCTCAGAGAACACCTTTGTTTCCCATTAGAGAACACTTTTGTTTCCCCTCAGAGAACACCTTTGTTTCCCCCAGAGTACACCTTTGTTTCCCCTCAGAGAACACCTTTGTTTCCCCCCAGAGAACACCTTTGTTTCCCCTCAGAGAACACTTTTGTTTCCCCTCAGAGAACACCTTTGTTTCCCCCCAGAGAACACATTTGTTTCCACTCAGAGAACACCTTTGTTTCCCCCCAGAGAACACCTTTGTTTCCCCCAGAGAACACCTTTGTTTCCCCTCAGAGAACACCTTTGTTTCCCCTTAGAGAACACCTTTGTTTCCCCTCAGAGAACACCTTTGTTTCCCCTTAGAGAACACCTTTGTTTTTCCCCTTAGAGAACACCTTTGTTTCCCCTTAGAGAACACCTTTGTTTCCCCTTAGAGAACACCATTGTTTCCCCCCAGAGAACACCTTTGTTTCCCCCAGAGAACACATTTGTTTCCACTCAGAGAACACCTTTGTTTCCCCTTAGAGAACACATTTGTTTTCCCCAGAGAACACATTTGTTTCCACTCAGAGAACACCTTTGTTTCCCCTCAGAGAACACCTTTGTTTCCCCCCAGAGAACACATTTGTTTCCCCCCAGAGAACATCTTTGTTCCCCTCAGAGAACACCTTTGGTTCCCCCTAGAGAACAATTTGTTCCCCTCAGAGAACACATTTGTTTCCCCCCAGAGAACACCTTTGTTTCCCCTCAGAGAACACCTTTGGTTCCCCTCAGGGAACACTTTGTTCCCCTCAGAGAACACCTTTGGTTCCCCCAGAGAAGTCCTTTGTTTCCCTCAGAGAGCACCTTTGTTTCCCCCCAGAGAACACCTTTGGTTCCCCTCAGAGAACAACCTTTGTTCCCCTCAGAGCACCTTGTTTCCCCTCAGAACACATTTGTTTCCCCTCAGAGAACACATTTGTTTCCCCTCAGAGAACACCTTTGGTTCCCCTCAGGGAACACTTTGTTCCCCTCAGAGAACACCTTTGGTTCCCCCAGAGAAGTCCTTTGTTTCCCCCAGAGAACACATTTGTTTCCACTCAGAGAACACCTTTGTTTCCCCTCAGAGAACACCTTTGTTTCCCCCCAGAGAACACATTTGTTTCCCCCCAGAGAACATCTTTGTTCCCCTCAGAGAACACCTTTGGTTCCCCCTAGAGAACAATTTGTTCCCCTCAGAGAACACATTTGTTTCCCCCCAGAGAACACCTTTGTTTCCCCTCAGAGAACACCTTTGGTTCCCCTCAGGGAACACTTTGTTCCCCTCAGAGAACACCTTTGGTTCCCCCAGAGAAGTCCTTTGTTTCCCCTCAGAGAACACCTTTGGTTCCCCTCAGGGAACACTTTGTTCCCCTCAGAGAGCATCTTTGTTTCCGCCCAGAGAACACCTTTGGTTCCCCTCAGAGAACAACCTTTGTTCCCCTCAGAGCACCTTGTTTCCCCTCAGAGAACACCTTTGTTTCCCCCCAGAGAACACCTTTGTTTCCCCTCAGAGAACACCTTTGGTTCCCCTCAGGGAACACTTTGTTCCCCTCAGAGAACACCTTTGGTTCCCCCAGAGAAGTCCTTTGTTTCCCTCAGAGAGCACCTTTGTTTCCCCCCAGAGAACACCTTTGGTTCCCCTCAGAGAACAACCTTTGTTCCCCTCAGAGCACCTTGTTTCCCCTCAGAAGACATTTGTTTCCCCTCAGAGAACACATTTCTTTCCCCTCCGAGAACACCTTTGTTCCCCTGAGAGAACACTCCCTCCCCAGAGAACACAGTTGATTCCCCTCAGTGAACACACTTTTTCCCCTCAGAACACATTTGTTTCCCCTCAGAGAACACATGTTTCCATTTTTAGACAGCAGACACAGGTGCTTAATAGAACACTCGACTGGACCACTGTGTGTTTCCCTTCACATTGACAGCCTCCTGGACCAACATTCCCCTCACAGCCTCCTGGACCAACATTCCCCTCACAGCCTCCTGGACCAACATTCCCCTCACAGCCTCCTCGACCAACATTCCCCTCACAGCCTCCTGGACCAACATTCCCCTCACAGCCTCCTGGACCAACATTCCCCTCACAGCCTCCTCGACCAACATTCCCCTCACAGCCTCCTCGACCAACATTCCCCTCACAGCCTCCTGGACCAACATTCCCCTCACAGCCTCCTGGACCAACTTTCCCCTCACAGCCTCCTGGACCAACATTCCCCTCACAGCCTCCTGGACCAACATTCCCCTCAGCCTCCTGGACCAACATTCCCCTCACAGCCTCCTGGACCAACTTTCCCCTCAGCCTCCTGGACCAACATTCCCCTCACAGCCTCCTGGACCAACATTCCCCTCAGCCTCCTGGACCAACATTCCCCTCACAGCCTCCTGGACCAACTTTCCCCTCAGCCTCCTGGACCAACATTCCCCTCACAGCCTCCTGGACCAACATTCCCCTCAGCCTCCTGGACCAACATTCCCCTCACAGCCTCCTGGACCAACATTCCCCTCAGCCTCCTGGACCAACATTCCCCTCACAGCCTCCTGGACCAACATTCCCCTCAGCCTCCTGGACCAACATTCCCCTCACAGCCTCCTGGACCAACATTCCCCTCAGCCTCCTGGACCAACATTCCCCTCACAGCCTCCTGGACCAACTTTCCCCTCAGCCTCCTGGACCAACATTCCCCTCAGCCTCCTGGACCAACATTCCCCTCACAGCCTCCTGGACCAACATTCCCCTCACAGCCTCCTGGACCAACATTCCCCTCACAGCCTCCTGGACCAACATTCCCCTCAGCCTCCTGGACCAACATTCCCCTCACAGCCTCCTGGACCAACTTTCCCCTCAGCCTCCTGGACCAACATTCCCCTCACAGCCTCCTGGACCAACATTTCCCCTCACCCAGCCTCCTGGACCAACATTCCCCTCACAGCCTCCTGACCAACATTCCCCTCACAGCCTCCTGGACCAACATTCCCCTCACAGCCTCCTGGACCAACATTCCCCTCACAGCCTCCTGGACCAACATTCCCCTCACAGCCTCCTGGACCAACTTTCCCCTCAGCCTCCTGGACCAACATTCCTCACCTCCTGACCACATTCCCCTCAGCCTCCTGGACCAACATTCCCCTCACAGCCTCCTGGACCAACATTCCCCTCACAGCCTCCTGGACCAACATTCCCCTCACAGCCTCCTGGACCAACTTTCCCCTCAGCCTCCTGGACCAACATTCCCCTCAGCCTCCTGGACCAACATTCCCCTCACAGCCTCCTGGACCAACATTCCCCTCACAGCCTCCTGGACCAACATTCCCCTCACAGCCTCCTGGACCAACATTCCCCTCACAGCCTCCTGGACCAACATTCCCCTCACAGCCTCCTGGACCAACATTCCCCTCACAGCCTCCTGGACCAACATTCCCCTCACAGCCTCCTGGACCAACATTCCCCTCAGCCTCCTGGACCAACATTCCCCTCACAGCCTCCTGGACCAACTTCCCCTCAGCCTCCTGGACCAACATTCCCTCACAGCCTCCTGACACAGCCTCCTGGACCAACATTCCCCTCACAGCCTCCTGGACCAACATTCCCCTCACAGCCTCCTGGACCAACATTCCCCTCAGCCTCCTGGACCAACATTCCCCTCACAGCCTCCTGGACCAACATTCCCCTCAGCCTCCTGGACCAACATTCCCCTCACAGCCTCCTGGACCAACATTCCCCTCACAGCCTCCTGGACCAACATTCCCCTCACAGCCTCCTGGACCAACATTCCCCTCAGCCTCCTGGACCAACATTCCCCTCACAGCCTCCTGGACCAACATTCCCCTCACAGCCTCCTGGACCAACATTCCCCTCACAGCCTCCTGGACCAACTTTCCCCTCACAGCCTACTGGACCAACATTCCCCTCACAGCCTCCTGGACCAACATTCCCCTCACAGCTCCTGGACCAACATTCCCCTCACAGCCTCCTGGACCAACATTCCCCTCACAGCCTCCTGGACCAACATTCCCCTCACAGCCTCCTGGACCAACATTCCCCTCACAGCCTCCTGGACCAACATTCCCCTCACAGCCTCCTGGACCAACATTCCCCTCACAGCCTCCTGGACCAACATTCCCCTCACAGCCTCCTGGACCAACATTCCCCTCACAGCCTCCTGGACCAACATTCCCCTCACAGCCTCCTGGACCAACATTCCCCTCACAGCCTCCTGGACCAACATTCCCCTCACAGCCTCCTGGACCAACATTCCCCTCACAGCCTCCTGGACAACATTCCCTCACGCTCCTGGACCAACATTCCCCTCACGCCTCTGACCAACATTCCCCTCACAGCCTCCTGGACCCACATTCCCCTCACAGCCTCCTGGACCAACATTCCCCTCACAGCCTCCTGGACCAACATTCCCCTCACAGCCTCCTGGACCAACATTCCCCTCACAGCCTCCTGGACCAACATTCCCCTCACAGCCTCCTGGACCAACATTCCCCTCACAGCCTCCTGGACCAACATTCCCCTCACAGCCTCCTGGACCAACATTCCCCTCACAGCCTCCTGGACCAACATTCCCCTCACAGCCTCCTGGACCAACATTCCCCTCACAGCCTCCTGGACCAACATTCCCCTCACAGCCTCCTGGACCAACATTCCCCTCACAGCCTCCTGGACCAACATTCCCCTCACAGCCTCCTGGACCAACATTCCCCTCACAGCCTCCTGGACCAACATTCCCCTCACAGCCTCCTGGACCAACATTCCCCTCACAGCCTCCTGGACCAACATTCCCCTCACAGCCTCCTGGACCAACATTCCCCTCACAGCCTCCTGGACCAACATTCTCCTTCCCAGATAAATTAAATTCCATGCTTCACAAACCATCAAAATTACTAGGCCACTGTGTCGGACTAGTACCTCATTAGTACAGAGACACTGTGGCCCTATGGTCTCTGTGAGGGTCTTAGTGGCCCTCATTGACACTGTGCATGGCCCTGTTTTACGCTTTGTGACCCTGTATGAGTTAATGTGGCCCTGCGCGTGGCCCTGTGTGTATTCCACCCTGTGTACGTCATAAGAGTGGCCACTATGACCTGGGTGGCCCTGGTCCTGACACAGGCATCCTGGATTATAATCATTCATCCAATTTCGTCTTCGTCTCCACTTTCGTCTTCGATTATTCTTTAATTTTAGGCAAAGCGTGTTCCTTTATGCTTATTTCCCAAGTCTATATTCTTAGTTTTATTTCTGTTTCTCCATTCCTCTTTGACCCATTTTTGTTTCCTTCTCCTCTTCCTTATTCTTTCCTCTTCTTTGTTTCTTTTCCTCCTCTTCTTCTTCCTTATTCCTCCCTTTTCTCTTTCTTCTCCTCCTCATCCTTATTTCTTCCTCTTTTCTTCTTCTTCGTCTTCATTGTTCTTTACTCTTCTCATTGTTCTTCCTTTGTTCCTTCTGCGTTTCTCTCATCTCTTTTTTAGTTATGTTTTCCTTTCCCATCTCTTTCTTTCTTTCATTCTTTCTTTCTTTCTTTCTTTCTTTCTTTCTTTCTTTCTCTCTCTCTCTCTCTCTCTCTCTCTCTCTCTCTCTCTCTCTCTCTCTCTCTCTCTCTCTCTCACACATACAGCTATCGCTTCTATACTTATTCCCTCCTTTATTAACTACACACCACTTATTCCCCCTTTCTACCTCCTTGATTCTTCGTCTTCTCTTCTTCCCCCATCCATCCAATCATCATTCGTGTTCCTTATAGCTCCCTTTATTGTCAGTTAATTCCTCTATTCCTATGCAGACGTTTATTTATCGTATGTGTTATTCCCGTTTATTATCTCTTGGTCTCTTGGTCTCTGCACTTTCTCCTCGAGTTATTATGCCCTTCCCTCTTCTGCTTCTTTATTGTGTTGCACCTTCACTCTCTCTCTCTCTCTCTCTCTATCTCTCTGTCTTTCCTTTACCACTTCCCCCACCTCTCTCTCTCTCTCTCTCTCTCTCTCTCTCTCTCTCTCTCTCTCTCTCTCTCTCTCTCTCTCTCTCTCTCATTGCCTTGTCTTATTTGCACCTATTTCCATCTTTATTGTACTTTATCTCTAGTTCCACTGTTCTCTGTGTGTCTGTCTCGTCTTTCACCCTTTTCCTATGTTCCCTCTTCGTCTCCCCTCTCCCTCGTGTGTGTTATATTATTACTTCTCTCCCCTCCTCCTCTCTTTCTCCCCTCCTCTTTTTCTCTCTCTATCTCTCTTTCCTTCTCCCTTTGTCTTTCTCTCTCTCTCTATCATCACTACATATGGGTCTCGGTCTTTTACTCCTCTCCTCTTCCTCCTCTTCTCCCTTTCTTCTTTGTCTTCCACTATTTTCTTTTGCTTTGTCTCTCATCTTTTCTGTTCTACTCGCTTCTTTCTCCTTCTTCTCCTTTCCTCTTTTAATTTTTCTCTTTTCTCCCCTTCTTTTTCTTCTTCTCTCCTTCCTTTTCTCCTTACGTCATCTTTCCTCCTCCTCGTTTCCTTTATTTCTTTCTCTCTCTCCTCCTTTCTCTTTTCTTCCTACTTTCCTCTCTCTTCTCCCTCCTTCTCTTCCTCCTCTACTCCTTCCTTCCTTCAGGAGGTCGACCTTGACATATGAGTGGCAATCTTGATAGTATGTATGTATGTATGTATGTATGTGTGTGTGTGTGTGTGTGTGTGTGTATGTCAACAGAGAGAGGGGGGGAGAGAGAGGGAAGTTATGGCTATTGAAGGGAAGATAAAGCTATATTTTTCAGAGGCTGTGAATGGTCGCTCGCTGTAATGTTATTATTCCGGGTTGGCTGGCAGTTACGGGCCGCTGATTGGCTGATTAGGGCTTCATTTGTGGCCACTCAGGACGACGGACGAGAGGGGGTACAAATCCCTAACTTTTTTCATCCCAAGTTTTGATAATAGTGTCCAGGGTGACCAACTCACGGGGGGGGGGGGGGGGGTAATACCAGGTGCTCGGGGTATAGTGTCATTATTATCTCTAGGTTCACACTAACATAACATGATGCCTAAAGATAATGAGAATGGTGATGTAATTTATTTCTTTAGGAAGTGTGACGTAGAAGAAGTGATTATTGTAGTTATCTCAGCGTGTGTGTACAATTTATGACTGTGTTGTTAAATTTATAAACGCGTATTTTTTGTGGTATATTAGACGTTAAAAAAATAATAAGATAATAAGCAATTATTTTTGTCATTATTTCTTCTGATGAGACTCACGATTTATTAACTACGAATTATTTATTTTCTGATTATTGTAAATTATATGTAATTATGTGATTTATTATTGTAAAAAAAAAAGTCGTAGTCTGAATATTATAAAAACAAACATATCGTGAGAATTAACAAAACAATGTCATACACACACGATGGTCTGAAGAAATGACAACTATCTCTACTGGGGGGGGGGGGGGGGTCCTGTTGTCTCAGTAGGGTTGTCAAAATCCTTCGTCCGTTGTCATATTTTGTCAACATAATTTTGTAAAGAATTATTTTTTAATTACTGTATATATTGAACTGTGTGTAGGGGACCTCGTTATTAACTTCCAATGATTTGTTTTATTTCGTAAAGTGAATATCGTTTTTTGTGACCTTAGTAGACTATTTCCAGGTAGCCCTTCACTAACGGGGACCCCATTTTGAATATTTTATTTGGCTAATGCTAGACGGTTTTATTTACCTCAGAGGGGAGTCCTGTACACTGCTGTAGCGACACACCTGAAACTCATGATACTTGTATTTATTGTTGTTAAGAAATGACACTGCTTAGTTATATTATTATTATTATTATTATTATTATTATTATTATTATTGTTATTATTGTTGTTGTTGTTGTTGTTGTTGTTATAAGTAGTGCATATGTCACAGGTAGTCAGCATCGTTGCCTGCCTCCGTCCTACACCGTTTACTCGCTGCTAAAACTGTCTTCTGTCATGTCACGGCGGCGTTGTTCACTGTCATGCCTCACAGAATGTTTTTGGCTGTTCAATCGTCGTTGGGAAGATGGCATACGGGATCCAGGCTTCGATCCCCACCCAGTACTCGACCTTTCCGGATAACACTTGTAGTTATCATTCTGGTCTTGTCTGGGGAAACACTATTAAACACTAATTAACCATCAAATACTTTTAATAATATTTTAGTAACACAAACATCAAACTATTTTTCCTCACAAACTTTCGTAGACTTTTCCAAACTGGCTCATCAATAATTTGTTCTATATATAACCTACAATCTCTCCTAGGCATCAACGTCACTAAAATATCTTAAAAAAATACGAATGTAAAAAAAAATAACCTAAAATTTTTTCTCCGAATTCGCCGGTATCTCCCGTGTTCACCCTCCTACCTGGCCACGCCTCTCATTACCTGTACAGTACACTCGTCTTCAGGTAACGTTTTCTCCTTGTCTTCTTCGTATGCTATCTGTACCTTGATAGAATCGCACACTAATTATTATGTACTGATTGGATCTTGTTTCTCCTATAGTTCCTCACGCTTATACCCTTATCCAGTCCATTATTATGTACGATTGGATCTTGTTTCTCTTATAGTTCCTCACTTTTTTGTCTTTAATTCAGATCCTTATTATGTACGATTGGGTCTTCATTCTCTTATAGTTCTCACGTTTATACTCTTATCCAGTCCCTTCTATTATAGTTCTTCGTTTTTATGCTCCTTGTTTGATCGTCGTTTGTTTCTTTGGGTAAATTTATGGTCAGTATGTTGTTGAAGTTGTGTTGTGGTTGTAATTCAGGACAGATGACTCTCCTCCTCACTCCTCTATACCACACTGTCTGATATACAACTTATAAACACTTTTTTCCTTATCCTCTTTCACTTTTTACACTTATCTTATCTACTTTCAACACTTATAACACTGTAGGATATCAGGTGTTGTGTCAGTGAGATTTTGTTCACCATCATCACCATCATCATCATCATCATCATCACCATCATCATTACCAACACACACATATATTTTCGGGAGGTATTTTGCATTAAGAAAGAAACAGACTGGTCAGCTGGTCCCTGTGGCGACCATCTGCAGCTGGTGACGACATTAGACAGATGGTGATGAAGAGGGCTGGCGTGTCCCTCGTCCTGGGGAGCCACAACAGATGGTGATGACTGTGTGATACAAGCCAGCTGGTTCTGTTGATGCCTTCCTCCCCCCTCCTTCCTTACCCCTCTCCCTCCTCCCCCTCCTTCCTTACCCCTCTCCCTCCCTCCCCCTCCTTCCTTACCCCTCTCCCTTCCCCCTCCCCTTCTTCCTTCCCCCTCCCCCCCTTCCTCACCACTCTCCCTCCTCCCCCGCCTTCCTTACCTCTCTCCCTTCCCCCTCCCCTCCTTCCTTACACCTCTCCCTCCTCCCCCTCCTTCCTCACCCCTCTCCCTCTTCCCCTCCCCTCCCTCACCCCTATCCTTCATCACCCCTACCTCTCCCTCTCTCCCTCCCTCCTCCCCTCCCTCCCTCCCTCCCTCCCTCCCCTCCTCCCTCCCTCCCCTCCTCCCTCCCTCCCTCCCTCACCCCTATCCTTCATCACCCCTCCCTCTCTCCCTCCCTCCCTCCCTCCCTCCCCGGACGTATTGTGGCCAGACTCGTACTCAATATATTGGTGATGAGCGTCAAGGGTAATGGTTGTCAAGACGGAGGCGAGGCGAGGTGGTCCTTCCTTCTTGTTGGACCTCCACTGCCATCCACCAACTGAGGGCGACAAGAGGAGCGGAGAGAAGGGGAAGAGGAGGAGGGGAGAGGAGGAGGGGAGAGAAGGGGAAGAGGAGGAGGGGGAGAGAAGATACTCGTATATGAGGGAAGGAGGGAACAGTTTAATGTGTATTTTATGTATATGTGTGTATGTATACTTTACTACGTATGCATAGTTTAATATAATATATACAGGGTATATATATATATATATATATATATATATATATATATATATATATATATTATATTATATATATATATATATATATATAATACTTTAAAATGTACGCATAGTTTAGTGTACTGTATACACTCACGTATACATTAGTGTATAGATGTATGTACGTATCATAAACCCTGTAGGTAACTGTGTCCATGACTGCGGAGACTACAGTGTTGGACATCAGGGGTGACAGTGTTGCCAACATCACATAGACTAAGACTTTGGTGAGATAGTGTTAACATTCTTCTCTTTCCTTGGCAGACGTGGCGGCAGCGGAGGCAGTGAGGGAACGACAGACGAGGGTAAAAGCGACGACAACGACGATGACGACCAGGACCACCTCCACGACCACCACCACCCCGCGCTGAAGACCCACCACCACCAGACCAGGTCAGTGCTGCCACCCGTGTTACAGGTGTTAGAGATGTCGTGATTGTTTCGAAAAAATTTTACCTGTTAGAAAATTTTTATTTGTGTGAGGAAACTTTAATCCGTGTTAGATATATTTGACCTGCGTTGGAAAACTTTACCTGTGTTAGATATTTACTTCTGTGTTAGAAAACTTTTCTTGATGGTGAGAACCTTCACTTGTGTTAGAAAACTCTACTTACCTGTGTTAGAAAACTCTATTTACCTGTGTTAGAAAATACTTGCATTAGAAACCTTATGAATGTTTTAGAATTTTTTTCCTGTTAGAAAACTTTTACCTGTGTTAGAAAACATTCACAGGCGTTAGAAATTTTTACATATTTTAGAAACTTTTACCAGTGTTAAAAACTTTTTCCTGTGTTAGAAAACTTCCACAGGTGTTAGAAATTTTTACCTATTTTAGAAACTTTCACCAGTGTTAGAAAACTTTCATGTGTTAGAAAATCTTCAAATGTGCTATAAAACTTGAGTGTAAGAAAATTAATGTGTTAGAAAACTTTCTCCTATATTAGAAAACTCACCTGTGCTAAAATACTTTTACCTCTATTAGAAAGCTCTCACTTGTTAGAAAACTTGACCCTGTTTTAGAAAACTATAATCTACTAGAAAACGTTTATCTGTGTTAGAAAAGTTGTAGATGTGTTAGAAAACTTATGTCAGAAAAATACCAGTTTTACAAACCTATACCCATGTTAGAAACTTTTATCCTTGTTAGAAACTTTCACTTGTGATGGTAAATTTTACTGGTGTTCCAACCTCTTCTTGGTGGTAGAGACTTTCACTAGTGTTAGAAAATATTCATCAGTGTATTCAAATATTTGTTTGTGTTAAAAAGTTTCACATGAGTTCGAAAACTTTTAGTGGTTTAGAAAACTCTCGGACACACTAGAAAAGCTTTATCTGTTAGAAAACTTTCAACCGCATAAGAAGATTTTTACTTGTGTTAGAAAGCCATCACGTTTGTTTCAGAATTTTTTTTACCCGCGTTAAAACTTTCACCTGCAATAGAAAACATCCCTTAGTAAAGAACTTAATATAGGTAAGGAAACTTTCACCTGCTCGTTTAATATGAATTAATGAAGTAAACTTTCACTTGCCTGACAATAAGTTAACCTAAGGTAGAAGGATCTCACCTACGTCGTGAAATTTATCACCCGCGAAGAAAAACGTTTACGTAGACAGAACAATTGTTTAGTATGTTAGAAAACTCTCACCTATGTTAGAAAACTCTCACCTATGTTAGAAAACTCTCATCTGTGTTAGGAAACTCTCACCTGTGTTAGGAAACTCTCACCTATGTTAGAAAACTCTCACCTATGTTAGAAAACTCTCACCTGTGTTAGGAAACTCTCACCTGTGTTAGGAAACTCTCATCTGTGTTAGAAAACTCTCACCTGTGTTAGGAAACTCTCACCTGTGTTAGGAAACTCTCACCTGTGTTAGGAAACTCTCACCTGTGTTAGGAAACTCTCACCTGTGTTAGGAAACTCTCACCTATGTTAGAAAACTCTCACCTGTGTTAGAAAATCTCACCTGTGTTCTCCCTACCCCACTCTACTCTTAACTGCTCCCCTTATTTTCTCTCTCCCTTTATCTCTTTATCTGCCTTCTCTCTCCCTCTCCTGTCGTCCTGTTCGCACCTTCCTCTCCCTTCCTCTTCTTTAATCCCTCTCTCCCCCTCTTACATGTCCTAAACACCCTTCTCCTTCCCCCTCCCCTATCTTTACCCTCTCGTGTTTTGGTACCGTGTCCTGGTCCCGTGTCTTGGTCCCGTGTCCTGGTCCCGTGTCTTGGTACCGTGTCCTGGTCCCGTGTCTTGGTTCCGTGTCCTGGTCCCGTGTCTTGGTACCGTGTCCTGGTCCCGTGTCTTGGTACCGTGTCCTGGTCCCGTGTCTTGGTACCGTGTCCTGGTCCCGTGTCTTGGTACCGTGTCCTGGTCCCGTGTCTTGGTACCGTGTCCTGGTCCCGTGTCTTGGTATCGTGTCCTCGTGCTGTGTCTTGGTACCGTGTCCTGGTCCCGTGTCTTGGTACCGTGTCCTGGTCCCGTGTCTTGGTCCCGTGTCCTGGTCCCGTGTCTTGGTACCGTGTTCTGGTCCCGTGTCCTGGTCCCGTGTCTTCGTCCCGTGTCTTGGTACCGTGTCCTCGTCCCGTGTCTTGGTACCGTGTCCTCGTGCCGTGTCCTGGTCTCGTGTCTTGGTACCGTGTCCTCGTCCCGTGTCTTGGTGCCGTGTCCTCGTGCCGTGTCTTGGTACCGCGTCCTGGTCCCGTGTCTTGGTACCGTGTCCTGGTCCCGTGTCTTGGTACCGTGTCCTGGTCCCGTGTCTTGGTACCGTGTCCTGGTCCCGTGTCTTGGTACCGTGTCCTGGTCCCGTGTCTTGGTACCGTGTCCTGGTCCCGTGTCTTGGTATCGTGTCCTCGTGCTGTGTCTTGGTACCGTGTCCTGGTCCCGTGTCTTGGTACCGTGTCCTGGTCCCGTGTCTTGGTCCCGTGTCCTGGTCCCGTGTCTTGGTACCGTGTCCTCGTCCCGTGTCTTGGTACCGTGTCCTCGTCCCGTGTCTTGGTACCGTGTCCTGGTCCCGTGTCTTGGTACCGTGTCCTGGTCCGTGTCTTGGTCCCGTGTCCTGGTCCCGTGTCTTGGTACCGTGTTCTGGTCCCGTGTCCTGGTCCCGTGTCTTCGTCCCGTGTCTTGGTACCGTGTCCTCGTCCCGTGTCTTGGTACCGTGTCCTCGTGCCGTGTCCTGGTCTCGTGTCTTGGTACCGTGTCCTCGTCCCGTGTCTTGGTGCCGTGTCCTCGTGCCGTGTCTTGGTACCGCGTCCTGGTCCCGTGTCTTGGTACCGTGTCCTGGTCCCGTGTCTTGGTACCGTGTCCTGGTCCCGTGTCTTGGTACCGTGTCCTGGTCCCGTGTCTTGGTACCGTGTCCTGGTCCCGTGTCTTGGTACCGTGTCCTGGTCCCGTGTCTTGGTATCGTGTCCTCGTGCTGTGTCTTGGTACCGTGTCCTGGTCCCGTGTCTTGGTACCGTGTCCTGGTCCCGTGTCTTGGTACCGTGTCCTGGTCCCGTGTCTTGGTACCGTGTCCTCGTCCCGTGTCTTGGTACCGTGTCCTCGTCCCGTGTCTTGGTACCGTGTCCTGGTCCCGTGTCTTGGTACCGTGTCCTCGTGCCGTGTCCTGGTCTCGTGTCTTGGTACCGTGTCCTCGTCCCGTGTCTTGGTACCGTGTCCTGGTCCCGTGTCTTGGTACCGTGTCCTCGTGCCGTGTCCTGGTCCCGTGTCTTGGTACCGTGTCCTGGTCCCGTGTCTTGGTATCGTGTCCTGGTCCCGTGTCTTGGTATCGTGTCCTGGTCCCGTGTCTTGGTATCGTGTCCTGGTCCCGTGTCTTGGTACCGTGTCCTCGTCCCATGTATTCCGCCACTACTTCCCTCGGCTGACACGGGCATTAATCTGACCTCCTGGACTGTTTCCCGGTGCCAGTCCAACCGGAATTGTGACTACCATTGTAACTGTGTCTGGGCGATTGATTGACTGACTTGCTAGGATAGACTTACTGACTGACTTGAATGACTGACTGACTGACTGACTGACTGACTGACTGATTGATTGATTTGTCCGCTGAGAGAGCATTTTGACTAAACTGTCGTGACGTAAAAAATTGAAAACAAGCAACTATGAACATGCTTACGTGCTGACATGTCCAAACCTCAAACATTAATGCGTCAGCTTAGGGTGTCAGCCACGCGGAGGGGGGGGGGGGGGGGTGTAGTCCTGACATCATACCAGGACAGTACATCACACCGAATATACACTTACTGTCACAGCTGATATTAAACCCATTACCTGAGGACCTGCCAGGGTAGTGCTTTAACCCACGCCTTCAGCAGTACTTCGGCGGGGTACCATCAGCCCCTCAACGTGTACTATCTATGGGTTCCAATTAACGTTATCTCACCTGTCCGCTGTATATCACATATCGTCGTTGTGTAACTCACCTGTACACTGTGTTTGTTTTATCAGTTAACGTTATGTACAGGGAGTCACGATTTTAACCAAACTTGACATAAATTAGGTTAGGTTAGGTTAGGTTTGGTTAGCTTAGGTTAGGTTAGGTTAGGTTTGGTTAGCTTAGCTTAGGTTAGGTTAGGTTAGGTTAGTAATGATGGTGTTCACTATTAGACACTATGTATTTACTCTTATTTACACATTATATCGAAGTTACAAAAAAAAAAATATTGTTAAGACACAATTGTACTTTAAACTGCCTAGTTTGTGTATAAACTAATGTAACTACAGGTGACATGTGGTACAGGACACAGCATATTGTATAGGGCACAAGATAATAATAATAATAGTGGATGTCCCTTTAAATCGACGATGGCCGCCGTAGGGTTACCAAGGTGTGAATTTGTTTAAGGTGTAGAAGCTGTCGCCAACACAGCAACCACACCCTGAGTTAACGAGCTGCATGACCCAGTTTCAAGGAATAGTCCGAGAAGACCGGACAACTCGCCAACTGCACTGGCTAACCATTACCCCGGAACACGATCCGCAAATAGATTAACATCCAGGTCCCCAATTACTGCTGGGTAGACAGAGGCAAATGGCGTAAAGAAACTCGCTCATAGTTTCACCCTGCCCAGGGATCGAACCCGGGTCTTCTCGCTTGCGAGGCGAGCATGCTGACCATTACACCACAGGTCGCCACAGGACACAGGATGTTGTACAGGACACAGGAAACAGCAGATCGAACACTGCACAGGACACAGCAATACAGTCATTCGGGTTATGTGGGAGCGGAAGTTTAAGCGTGTAGGTAGTAGTGGCGTTGCACATGTTGCACAGTACAGAAGGGGGGGGGGGGGGCAGTGAGGTCTTGTTGCCCGGTGTGATACTTTCTTGCCCTTGGATCTATTGCCCCCGAGTCTATTGGCCCTTGAGTCTGTTGGCACAAAAACACATACTCAGATACAAACAAACACATACACACACAAATACAGTCACAACACAAACATACACATACGGTAAAAAAAAAAAAACACACACACACAGCTTAAACATTCACAGCTTGGACAAAAACAAAAATGACAAAAAAAAAACAAAGAAAAGAAATTAGTTGAAAAATACAAAAATAAAAATAAAAATAAAGTTGGATTAGGGTACACGACCGAGGGAGTGTGAGGGAGGGTGCACGACCGAGGGAGTGTGAGGGAGGGTACACGACCGAGGGAGTGTGAGGGAGGGTACACGACCGAGGGAGTGTGAGGGAGGGTACACGACCGAGGGAGTGTGAGGGAGGGTACACGACCGAGGGAGTGTGAGGGAGGGTACACGACCGAGGGAGTGTGAGGGAGGGTACACGACCGAGGGAGTGTGAGGGAGGGTGCACGACCGAGGGAGTGTGAGGGAGGGTACACGACCGAGGGAGTGTGAGGGAGGGTACACGACCGAGGGAGTGTGAGGGAGGGTACACGACCGAGGGAGTGTGAGGGAGGGTACACGACCGAGGGAGTGTGAGGGAGGGTGCGAGCGAGGGAGTGTGAGGGAGGGTACACGACCGAGGGAGTGTGAGGGAGGGTGCGAGCGAGTGAGGGAGAGAGGGGGAGGGAGCGAGTGAGGGAGAGAGGGGGAGGGAGCGAGTGAGGGAGAGAGGGGGAGGGAGCGAGTGAGGGAGAGAGGGGGAGGGAGCGAGTGAGGGAGAGAGGGGAGGGAGCGAGTGAGGGAGAGAGGAGGAGGGAGCGAGTGAGGGAGAGAGGGGGAGGGAGCGAGTGAGGGAGAGAGGAGGAGGGAGCGAGTGAGGGAGAGAGGGGGAGGAAGCAGGGAGAGAGGGGGAGGGAGCGAGTGAGGGAGAGAGGGGGAGCCAGCGAGAGAGGGGGAGTGAGCGAGTGAGGGAGAGAGGGGGAGCCAGGGAGAGAGGGGGAGGGAGGGGGAGGGGAGGGGGGAGGGGAGGGTGGGGAGGAGAGGGGAAGCCAGCGAGTGAGGAAGAGAGGGGGAGGGAGCGAGTGAGGGAAGGAGGGAGGAGGTTGGGGAGAGAGAGAGAGAGAGAGAGAGAGAGAGAGAGAGAGAGAGAGAGAGGTAAAACAATAAAAAGAAAGAGTGGAAGAACAAAGAATAATGACAATATAACAAGACACAGAGAATAATAACAGATAAAGGAGGTGATAAAGAGGACATGGAGGAGAGGGTAAGAGAGTTAATTATTCCATCGATAAAAACAGGAATAACTTGGGATGATTTTAACTCGACTCGTATATAAACAATAGCTAGGATGATTTTAACTCGACTCGTATATAAACAATAGCTAGGATGATGTTAACTCGACTCGTATATAAACAATAGCTAGGATGATGTTAACTCGACTCGTATATAAACAATAGCTAGGATGATTTTAACTCGACTCGTATATAAACAATAGCTAGGATGATTTTAACTCGACTCGTATATAAACAATAGCTAGGATGATTTTAACTCGACTCGTATATAAACAATAGCTAGGATGATTTTAACTCGACTCGTATATAAACAATAGCTAGGATCATTTTAACTCGACTCAATTATAAATAATAGCTAAGATGATTTTAACTCGACTCATTTATAATCAATAGCTAGGATCATTTTAACTCGACTCATTTATAAACAATAGCTAGGATGATTTTAACTCGACTCATATATAAACAATAGCTAGGATGATTTTAACTCGACTCGTATATAAACAATAGCCAGGATCATTTTAACTCGACTCATTTATAAACAATAGCTAGGATGATTTTAACTCGACTCATATATAAACAATAGCTAGGATGATTATAACTCGTCTCGTATATAAACAATAGCTAGGATCATTTTAACTCGAATCATTTATAAACAATAGCTAAGATGATTTTAACTCGACTCATTTATAATCAATAGCTAGGATCATTTTAACTCGACTCATTTATAAACAATAGCTAGGATCATTTTAACTCGAATCATTTATAATCAATAGCTAGGATGATTTTAACTCGACTCATTTATGAACAATAGCCAGGATGATGTTAACTCGACTCGTATATAAATAATAGCTAGGATGATTTTAACTCGACTCGTATATAAACAATAGCTAGGATGATTTTAACTCGACTCATTTATGAACAATAGCTAGGATGATGTTAACTCGACTCGTATATAAACAATAGCTAGGATGATTTTAACTCGACTCGTATATAAACAATAGCTAGGATGATTTTAACTCGACTCATTTATGAACAATAGCTAGGATGATTTTAACTCGACTCGTATATAAACAATAGCTAGGATGATTTTAACTCGACTCATTTATAAACAATAGCTAGGATGATTTTGACTCGACTCGTATATAAACAATAGCTAGGATGATTTTAACTCGACTCGTATATAAACAATAGCTAGGATGATTTTAACTCGACTCATTTATGAACAATAGCTAGGATGATTTTAACTCGACTCGTATATAAACAATAGCTAGGATGATTTTAACTCGACTCATTTATAAACAATAGCTAGGATGATTTAACTCGACTCGTATATAAACAATAGCTAGGATGATTTTAACTCGACTCATTTATAAACAATAGCTAGGATGATGTTAACTCGACTCGTATATAAACAATAGCTAAGATGATTTTAACTCGACTCGTATATAAACAATAGCTAGGATGATTTTAACTCGACTCGTATATAAACAATAGCTAGGATGATTTTAACTCGACTCGTATATAAGCAATAGCGAGGATGATTTTAACTCGACTCATTTATAAACAATAGCTAGGATGATTTTCACTCGACTCATTTATAAACAATAGCTAGGATGATTTTAACTCGACTCATTTATAAACAATAGCTAGGATGATTTTAACTCGACTCATTTATAAACTATAGCTAGGATGATTTTAACTCGACTCGTATATAAACAATAGCTAGGATGATTTTAACTCGACTCATTTATAAACAATAGCTAGGATGATTTTGACTCGACTCGTATATAAACAATAGCTAGGATGATTTTAACTCGACTCGTATATAAACAATAGCTAGGATGATTTTAACTCGACTCATTTATGAACAATAGCTAGGATGATTTTAACTCGACTCGTATATAAACAATAGCTAGGATGATTTTAACTCGACTCATTTATAAACAATAGCTAGGATGATTTAACTCGACTCGTATATAAACAATAGCTAGGATGATTTTAACTCGACTCATTTATAAACAATAGCTAGGATGATGTTAACTCGACTCGTATATAAACAATAGCTAGGATGATTTTAACTCGACTCATTTATAAACAATAGCTAGGATGATTTAACTCGACTCGTATATAAACAATAGCTAGGATGATTTTCACTCGACTCATTTATAAACAATAGCTAGGATGATTTTAACTCGACTCATTTATAAACAATAGCTAGGATGATTTTGACTCGACTCGTATATAAACAATAGCTAGGATGATTTAACTCGACTCGTATATAAACAATAGCTAGGATGATTTTAACTCGACTCGTATATAAACAATAGCTAGGATGATTTTAACTCGACTCGTATATAAACAATAGCTAGGATGATTTTAACTCGACTCATTTATGAACAATAGCTAGGATGATTTTAACTCGACTCGTATATAAACAATAGCTAGGATGATTTTAACTCGACTCATTTATAAACAATAGCTAGGATGATTTAACTCGACTCGTATATAAACAATAGCTAGGATGATTTTAACTCGACTCATTTATAAACAATAGCTAGGATGATGTTAACTCGACTCGTATATAAACAATAGCTAAGATGATTTTAACTCGACTCGTATATAAACAATAGCTAGGATGATTTTAACTCGACTCGTATATAAACAATAGCTAGGATGATTTTAACTCGACTCGTATATAAGCAATAGCGAGGATGATTTTCACTCGACTCATTTATAAACAATAGCTAGGATGATTTTAACTCGACTCATTTATAAACAATAGCTAGGATGATTTTAACTCGACTCGTATATAAACAATAGCTAGGATGATTTAACTCGACTCGTATATAAACAATAGCTAGGATGATTTTAACTCGACTCATTTATAAACAATAGCTAGGATGATTTTGATTCCTCTCTTATATAAACAATAGCTTCCATCTCTCTCTCTCTCTCTCTCTCTCTCTCTCTCTCTCTCTCTCTCTCTCTCTCTCTCTCTCTCTCTCCATCACGAGCGAGAGATTAACGAGGGTGAAGTCTACGGTGTTGTCAAGTCACGTTTAATTGATGTAAGGGGTTTGAGGAGAGAGAGAGAGAGAGAGAGAGAGAGAGAGAGAGAGAGAGAGTCACGCTACCATTTTCCAGAATTTCAAGACGAATATCTCTCATGAACAAACGAATAACTTAGTAAATTATGGAAACTAAAGAAACAGACAAACAAAGAATGGGATTAGTTCGGTGAGGTTAGGTTAGGTTGGGTTAGTTTTGGTTAGGTTTGGTTAGGTTGGGTTTAGGTTGAATTTGGTTAGGTTGGGTTAGGTTTGTTTAGACTTGCGACCTATGTTGTGTAAATTTATTATTATTTCTGTGTGTGTGTGTGTGTGTGTGTGGGCGCGAGGGCTGGTGGGCTGGTGGGCTGGTGGGTGGGTGACGGACAGAGGGCACAAGGCAGCCACACATCAATGATATATTTGGTGTAGTCTCAACGTCACGCCCCCAGACACTCACATACTGTCCCGGGGTACTTAGTGAAGCTGACAAGGTGATAGGTGGAAAAAAATACTGATGTAGGAAAATAGATTGAGTCTTGTGTCTTGTTGGACGAGTTTAATAAAGGTAGACAAATGGCCGCCATCTTTGTAAGCATTAGAGAAACAATCTGAATTTCGTCGGTAGACAGTGAGGATTTTCTATGATATATATGGCTCTTCAATGTATATATTATTATTTATTTTGATACGTAACTACAAATTCTATTATTGACGTTGACCGAAATTACACAGAAAATAACTAAAATATGGTAAAATCTTACTTATGTAAACCGTAAATTTGGTATATATCAGGTTTGCGTCTTCTGTTTTCCACTCGACTCCTCCTAAAAAATGTAAACATACCCTAGTTTCTTTTTTCTTATATGTCAATGATGATGGTGAAGTTGGTTGTATAAAAGTATATGTATAGTAATAATTGTTGTTTCTTTTATACTTTGAAATATTGCCAAGTTTTCTATACGAGTCTTTGTAAGTATGACACGATTTTTTTTTAGCATCAAATGGCTGAAAAAAATTAGGGTGACAAAAAATTATGTTGTTTATCTCTACAAAAGGTAAAGGGGGGTGATGGGGTCATGAATGGCCTTCTGTCCCCTCTTCTCCCCTCACTCCTCTTCCTCCCCTCACTCCTCTTCCTCCCCCAACCCCTCCTCCCTCATCCATCTATCCTGCTCACATAATTTGTTAGGTTAGATTTAGTTTGGTTAGGTTATAGGATAGGTTTGTTTCGTCACATAGATTAGGGTAAGTTAGCGTCATTTAGGTTAAGTTAAGTTTGGTTGAGGTAAGACAGGTTGGTTAGGTTAGGTTTGGTTTTGTTACGCTAGGTTGGTTACGGTTGGTTACAGTAGGATTGTTGCCTCATTGATGGTTAGGTTAAATTAGGTTGGGTTAGGTTAAGTTAGGTTTAGTTACGACAAGTTAGGATTTTTGCCTCCACAGAATTGGTTACGTTAAGTCAAGTTTGGTTAGAGTAAGTTCGGTTATGTTTGGATTATTATCTTGGAGTTGGTTAGATCAGGTTAAGTTTGGTGAGGATAATTTCCCCATAGATTTGGTTAGGTTAAGTTTTGTTTGGTTAGGTTAGGTTGGGTTAGCATTATTGTCTCACAGAATTGGTTGCAACATTTCAGCTTAAGTTGTGGATTTTAATGACGGGAACAAATTCTTTGTTTCGTGAGATGATTAAAATTTGGTCCAAGTTCTTTTCTTCTTTTTATGTCTTGTTTTCGGTCTTCTCTTTCTTCTTTCCTCTGTTTCTTTCATTCTCTTTCTTCTTCATCTCTTTCTTCCTTTTCTTTTTATGTTTGACTTTCGTCTTTCTTCCTTTTCTCTATATATTTTATTATTTTTCTCTGTCTCTTCTTCTTCTTGATTTCTTACGTCTTTTCCTTCTTGTGTATTATTCTCGTCTCTCTCCCTTTCATTCTCCTTTTATCTATTTATTTCATTTTATTTATCCTTTTCTACTCCCCTTTCTTTTTTTCTTTTTCTCTTCATTCCCGTTTTTCCTCCTTTTCTGCTCTCTCTCTCTCTCTCTCTCTCTCTCTCTCTCTCTCTCTCTCTCTCTCTCTCTCTCTCTCTCTCTCTCTCCTCTAACCACACATTCTTCTCTCCCCTCACGGCCATGTATACTTCCTTACCTTCGCTCCTTACTCTTCCTCTCTCCACCTCCCTATCTTCTTCCCCCTCTCTCTCTCCTCCCCTTCTTTTTACTCTCGTCCTTTCCCCTCCTTCCCCTCACTGTCCCTCTGTAGCACTTCCCCTTTTCTCCTTTCTCCCCCCCCCCCCCTGATTCCCTCTCTCTCTCTCCCTCTCCTCCCCTCAGCTGCTCAACTAAAGCTGTAAATCCCGCCCACTCCTCAAGGACTGGTGACCTCTGCCTTCCTCCCTCTGGCCAACACGTCACTCTTAAGCACCAAGTATGTCCCGATGCCTTGGCCATTAGTAGTACCTCTCGGGGGGGGGAGGTCAGAGAGAGAGAGACATACGAGTCTTCAATTTTTTTTGTACGTTTTTTCCTCCCAACTTTGCCCTGCCCCTGAGAGAGAGAGAGAGAGAGAGAGAGAGAGAGAGAGAGAGAGAGAGACGCAGAGAGAGAGAGAGAGAGAGAGAGAGAGAGAGAGAGAGAGAGAGAGAGAGACCTTCCCCAATTTTATCTTCTTCCCAATCGTGTTATTAAATCCTTTATGAAACTTGAGTGAAACTGAAGACGAAGAAGAAGAAGAAGGAAAGTGAAAGAAGAAAGATGTAACAAGAGATAAACAACACGAGGAGACAATAAAGCCGGGTTGAGAGAGGAGGGGAAGGGGTGGGGGGTGGTTGTGTTGGCTGGTACTAACGGGTATAGCTGAGGGAGGGAAGGGGTTCATGGACCTTGTTCCTCTTTAACTTTCAAGCTGGTAGGTTCTTATAGGGATATGAGGGTCGGCTGGCGGGGGGGTGTGTGTGTGTTGGGGGTGGGGGGAGGGAGTGTTCCCCCCCCTCTCTCTCTCTCTCTCTCTTCCCTACCTATCTCTGTCATTTCCACTCTCATCTCCATACCTCCCTATTTCCTTCCCTATTTCCTTTGCTCATTCCATCACTCCCTCCTTCCTTCCCTCACTAACTTGTTATTTGTGTCATGTTTAGGGAATAGTTAGCGTGGATGATGTGTTATGGTAGTTAGTGTGGATGATGTGTTATGGTAGTTAGCGTGGATGATGTGTTATGGTAGTTAGCGTGGATGATGTGTTATGGTAGTTAGCGTGGATGATGTGTTATGGTAGCTAGCGTGGATGATGTGTTATGGTAGTTAGCGTGGATGATGTGTTATGGTAGTTAGTGTGGATGATGTGTTATGGTAGTTAGCGTGGATGATGTGTTATGGTAGTTAGCGTGGATGATGTGTTATGGTAGTTAGCGTGGATGATGTGTTATGGTAGTTAGTGTGGATGATGTGTTATGGTAGTTAGCGTGGATGATGTGTTATGGTAGTTAGTGTGGATGATGTGTTATGGTAGTTAGCGTGGATGATGTGTTATGGTAGTTAGCGTGGATGATGTGTTATGGTAGTTAGCGTGGATGATGTGTTATGGTAGTTAGCGTGGATGATGTGTTATGGTAGTTAGTGTGGATGATGTGTTATGGTAGTTAGTGTGGATGATGTGTTATGGTAGTTAGTGTGGATGATGTGTTATGGTAGCTAGTATGGATGATGTTTTATGGTAGTTAGTGTGGATGATGTGGTATGGTAGTTAGCGTGGATGATGTGTTATGGTAGTTCGTGTGGATGATGTGTTATGGTAGATAGTGTGGATGATGTGTTATGGTAGTTAGTGAGGATGATGTGTTATGGTACTTAGCGTGGATGATGTGTTATGGTAGTTAGTGTGGATGATGTGTTATGGTAGTTAGTGTGGCTGATGTGTTATGGTAGTTAGTGTGGATGATGTGTTATGGTAGTTAGCGTGGATGATGTGTTATGGTAGTTAGCGTGGATGTGTTATGGTAGTTAGCGTGGATGATGTGTTATGGTAGTTAGTGTGGATGATGTGTTATGGTAGTTAGTGTGGATGATGTGTTATGGTAGTTAGTGTGGATGATGTGTTATGGTAGCTAGTATGGATGATGTTTTATGGTAGTTAGTGTGGATGATGTGGTATGGTAGTTAGCGTGGATGATGTGTTATGGTAGTTCGTGTGGATGATGTGTTATGGTAGATAGTGTGGATGATGTGTTATGGTAGTTAGTGAGGATGATGTGTTATGGTACTTAGCGTGGATGATGTGTTATGGTAGTTAGTGTGGATGATGTGTTATGGTAGTTAGTGTGGCTGATGTGTTATGGTAGTTAGTGTGGATGATGTGTTATGGTAGTTAGCGTGGATGATGTGTTATGGTAGTTAGCGTGGATGTGTTATGGTAGTTAGCGTGGATGTGTTATGGTAGTTAGTGTGGATGATGTGTTATGGTAGTTAGTGTGGATGATGTGTTATGGTAGTTAGTGTGGATGATGTGTTATGGTAGTTAGTGTGGATGATGTGTTATAGTAGTTAGTGAGACTAACGTAATGGTAGTTAGTGAGGATGATGTGTTATGGTAGTTAGTGTGGATGATGTGGTATGGTAGTTAGCGTGGATGATGTGTTATGGTAGTTCGTGAGGATAATGCTATGGTAATTTGTGTGAATGATGTATTATGGTTGTTAATGAGGATGATGTGTTATGGTAGTTAGTGAGGATGATGTGTTATGGTAGTTAGTGAGGATGATGTATTATGGTAGTTAGTGAGGATGATGTGCTATGGTAGTTAGTGAGGATGATGTATTATGGTAGTTAGTGAAGATGATGTGTTATGGTAGTTAGCGTGGATGATGTGTTATGGTAGGTAGTGTGGATGGTGTGTTATGGTAGTTAGTGTGGATGATGTGGTATGGTAGTTAGTGAGGATGATGTATTATGGTAGTTAATGAGGATGATGTGTTATGGTAGTGTGTGATGATGTGTTATGGTAGTTAGTGAGGATGATGTGTTATGGTAGTGAGGATGATGTGTTATGGTAGTTAGTGTGGATGATGTGTTATGGTAGTTAGTGTGGATGATGTGTTATGGTAGTTAGTGAGGATGATGTATTATGGTAGTTAGTGAGGATGATGTGTTATGGTAGTTAGTGTGGATGATATGTTATGGTAGTTAGTGTGGATTATGTGATATGGTAATTAGTGAGGATGACGTATTATGGTAGTTAGCGAAGATGATGTGTTATGGTAGTTAGTGTGGATGATGTGTTATGGTAGTTAGTGAGGATGATGTATTATGGTAGTTAGTGTGGATGATGTGTTATGGTAGTTAGTGTGGATGATGTGTTATGGTAGTTAGTGTGGATGATGTGTTATGGTAGTTAGTGTTGGATTATGTTATGGTAGTTAGTCTGGATGATGTGTTATGGTAGTTAGTGAGGATGATGTGTTATGGTAGTTAGTGAGGATGATGTGTTATGGTAGTTAGTGAGGATGATGTGTTATGGTAGTTAGTGTGGATGATGTGTCATGGTAGTTAGTGTGGATGGTGTGTTATGGTAGTTAGTGAGGATGATGTATTATGGTAGTTAGTGAGGATGATGTGTTATGGTTGTTAGTGAGGATGATGTATTATGGTAGTTAGAGAGGATGATGTTATGGTAGTTAGTGTGGATGATGTGTTATGGTAGTTAGTGTGGATGATGTGCTATGGTAGTTAGTGAGGATGATATATTATGGTAGTTAGTGTGGATGATGTGTTATGGTAGTTAGCGTGGATGATGTGTTATGGTAGGTAGTGTGGATGGTGTGTTGTGGTAGTTAGTGAGGATGATGTGTTATGGTACTTAGTGTGTATGATGGGGTATGGTAGTTTGTGTGAATGATGTGTTATGGTAATTAGTGTGGATGATCTTATGGTAGTTCCTGTGGATGATGTGGTATGGTAGTTAGTGTGGATGATGTGTTAAGGTAGTTAGTGAGGATGATGTGTTATGGTAGTTAGTGTGGATGATGTGTTATGGTAGTTAGTGTGGATGATGTGTTATGGTAGTTAGTGAGGATGATGTATTTTGGTAGTTAGTGAGGATGATGTGTTATGGTAGTTAGTGTGTGATGATGTGTTATGGTAGTTAGTGTGTGATGATGTGTTATGGTAGTTAGTGAGGATGATGTGTTATGGTAGTGAGGATGATGTGTTATGGTAGTTAGTGTGGATGATGTGTTATGGTAGTTAGTGTGGATGATGTGTTATGGTAGTTCGTGAGGATGATGTATTATGATAGCTAGTGAGGATGATGTGTTATGGTAGTTAGTGTGGATGATATGTTATGGTAGTTAAAGAGGATGATGTGTTATGGTAGTTAGTGTGGATGATGTGTTATGGTAGTTAGTGAGGATGATGTTATGGTAGTTAGTGTGGATGATGTGTTATGGTAGTTAGTGTGGATGATGTGTTATGGTATTTAGTGTGGATGATGTGTTATGGTAGTTAGTGTGGATTATGTTATGGTAGTTAGTCTGGATGATGTGTTATGGTAGTTAGTGAGGATGATGTGTTATGGTAGTTAGTGAGGATGATGTGTTATGGTAGTTAGTGTGGATGATGTGTTATGGTAGTTAGTGTGGATAATGTGTTATGGTAGTTAGTGTGGATGATGTGTTATGGTAGTTAGTGAGGATGATGTTATGGTAGTTAGTGTGGATGATTTGTTATGGGAGCTAGTGTGGATGATGTGTTACGGTAGTTAGTGAGGATGATGTGTTATGGTAGTTAGTCTGGATGATGTGTTATGGTAGTGAGGATGATGTTTTGGTAGTTAACGTGGATGATGTGTTATGGTAGTTAGTGAGGATGATGTGTTATGGTAGTTAGTGAGGATGATGTGTTATGGTAGTTAGTGTGGATGATGTGTTATGGTAGTTAGTGTGGATGATGTGTTATGGTAGTTAGTGTGGATGATGTGTTATGGTAGTTAGTGTGGATGATGTGTTATGGTAGTTAGTGAGGATGATGTTATGGTAGTTAGTGTGGATGATGTGTTATGGCAGTTAGTGTGGATTATGTTTTGGTAGTTAGTCTGGATGATGTGTTATGGTAGTTAGTCTGGATGATGTGTTATGGTAGTTAGTGAGGATGATGTGTTATGGTAGTTAGTGTGGATGATGTGTTATGGTAGTTAGTGTGGATGATGTGTTATGGTAGTTAGTGTGGATGATGTGTTATGGTAGTTAGTGTGGATGATTTGTTATGGTAGTTAGTGTGGATGATGTGTTATGGTAGTTAGTGTGGATGATGTGTTATGGTAGTTAGTCTGGATGATGTGTTATGGTAGTTAATCTGGATGATGTGTTATGGTAGTTAGTGAGGATGATGTGTTATGGTAGTTAGTGAGGATGATGTGCTATGGTAGTTAGTGTGGATGATGTGTTATGGTAGTTAGTGAGGATGATGTGTTATGGTAGTTAGTGAGTATGATGTGTTATGGTAGTTAGTGAGGATGATGTGTTATGGCAGTTAGTGAGGATGATGTGTTATGGTAGTTAGTGTGGATGATGTGTTATGGTAGTTAGTGTGGATGATGTGTTATGGTAGTTAGTGTGGATTATGTTATGGTAGTTAGTCTGGATGATGTGTTATGGTAGTTAGTGAGGATGATGTGTTATGGTAGTTAGTGAGGAGGATGTGTTATGGTAGTTAGTGTGGATGATGTGTTATGGTAGTTAGTGAGGATGATGTGTTATGGTAGTTAGTTTGGATGATGTGTTATGGTAGTGAGGATGATGTTATGGTAGTTAACGTGGATGATGTGTTATGGTAGTTAGTGAGGATGATGTGTTATGGTAGTTAGTGAGGATGATGTGTTATGGTAGTTAGTGTGGATGATGTGTTATGGTAGTTAATGAGGATGATGTGTTATGGTAGTTAGTGTGGATGATGTGTTATGGTAGTTAATGAGGATGGTGTGTCCTTGCGTTTGTGGATATGACTTCTTGAGATTATTATTATTATTATTATTATTATTATTATTTTTATTAGTTGTGTTATTGTGTCTCTGTTTGTTGCTATTATTATCACTATTAACATTGCACATCTATCTTAGGAAAAAAAATACTCTCAAACATGTAATAAACCGATCGGAAAAAACCCCACACACTAAACCCCCCACACACAGATTAATAAAACCATAAGCTCTCTGTAGGTCGCTGGTATATTAAACCAGTCGTCTCCGGTGACCTGAAAAAGCTCAACTATGGCAGGTTTTTTCTGCCTGAGGTTTAGCTCTGTGTGTGTGTGTTTTTTTTTTAAGGAAAATTCTATTTGTTTTGTTTAGATAAAATATGGCTGTAGAATTTTGGTGTTGGTGTGTGTGAGTGATGGGGGAGATGTGGGGGAGAGGGTGGGTGTGGTGGTGTAGGAGGAGGAGGTAGGGTAGGTGTGGTGGTGTAGGAGGTGGTAGGGTAGGTGTGGTGGTGTTGGTGGAGGAGGTAGGGTAGGTGTGGTGGTGTAGGAGGTGGTAGGGTGGGTGTGGTGGTGTTGGAGGAGGAGGTGGTAGGGTAGGTGTGGTGGTGTAGGAGGTGGTAGGGTGGTTGTGGTGGTGTTGGAGGAGGAGGTAGGGTAGGTGTGGTGGTGTTGGAGGAGGAGGTAGGGTAAGTGTTGTTGTGTAGGGTGTGGTGGTGTTGGAGGAGGTAGGGTGGGTGTGGTGGTGTTGGAGGAGGCAGGGTGGGTGTGTTGGTGTTGGAGGAGGAGGTAGGGTGGGTGTGTTGGTGTTGGAGGAGGAGGAGGTAGGGTAGCTGTGGTGGTGTTGGAGGAGGTAGGGTAGGTGTGGTGGTGTTGGAGGAGAAGGTAGGGTAGGTGTGATGGTGTTAGAGGAGGAGGTAGGGTAGGTGTGGTGGTGTTGGAGGAGAAGGTAGGGTAGGTGTAGTGGTGTTGGAGGAGGAGGTAGGGTGGGTGTGGTGGTGTTGGAGGAGGTAGGGTGGGTGTGGTGGTGTTGGTGGAGGAGGTAGGGTGGGTGTGGTGGTGTTGGAGGAGGAGGTAGGGTAGGTGTGGTGGTGTTGGAGGAGGTAGGGTGGGTGTGGTGGTGTTGGATGAGGTAGGGTGGGTGTGGTGGTGTTGGAGGAGGCAGGGTGGGTGTGTTGGTGTTGGAGGAGGAGGTAGGGTGGGTGTGTTGGTGTTGGAGGAGGAGGAGGTAGGGTAGCTGTGGTGGTGTTGGAGGAGGTAGGGTAGGTGTGGTGGTGTTGGAGGAGAAGGTAGGGTAGGTGTGATGGTGTTGGAGGAGGAGGTAGGGTAGGTGTGGTGGTGTTGGAGGAGAAGGTAGGGTAGGTGTAGTGGTGTTGGAGGAGGAGGTAGGGTGGGTGTGGTGGTGTTGGAGGAGGTAGGGTGGGTGTGGTGGTGTTGGTGGAGGAGGTAGGGTGGGTGTGGTGGTGTTGGAGGAGGAGGTAGGGTAGGTGTGGTGGTGTTGGAGGAGGTAGGGTGGGTGTGGTGGTGTTGGTGGAGGAGGTAGGGTGGGTGTGGTGGTGTTGGAGGAGGAGGTAGGGTAGGTGTGGTGGTGTTGGAGGAGGTAGGGTGGGTGTGGTGGTGTTGGATGAGGTAGGGTGGGTGTGGTGGTGTTGGAGGAGGCAGGGTGGGTGTGTTGGTGTTGGAGGAGGAGGTAGGGTGGGTGTGTTGGTGTTGGAGGAGGAGGAGGTAGGGTAGCTGTGGTGGTGTTGGAGGAGGTAGGGTAGGTGTGGTGGTGTTGGAGGAGAAGGTAGGGTAGGTGTGATGGTGTTGGAGGAGGAGGTAGGGTAGGTGTGGTGGTGTTGGAGGAGAAGGTAGGGTAGGTGTAGTGGTGTTGGAGGAGGAGGTAGGGTGGGTGTGGTGGTGTTGGTGGAGGAGGTAGGGTGGGTGTGGTGGTGTTGGAGGAGGAGGTAGGGTAGGTGTGGTGGTGTTGGAGGAGGAGGTAGGGTAGGTGTGTGGTGTTGGAGGAGGAGGTAGGGTAGGTGTGGTGGTGTTGGAGGAGAAGGTAGGGTAGGTGTAGTGGTGTTGGAGGAGGAGGTAGGGTGGGTGTGTTGGTGTTGGAGGAGGAGGAGGTAGGGTAGCTGTGGTGGTGTTGGAGGAGGTAGGGTAGGTGTGGTGGTGTTGGAGGAGAAGGTAGGGTAGGTGTGATGGTGTTGGAGGAGGAGGTAGGGTAGGTGTGGTGGTGTTGGAGGAGAAGGTAGGGTAGTGTAGTGGTGTTGGAGGAGGAGGTAGGGTGGGTGTGGTGGTGTTGGAGGAGGTAGGGTGGGTGTGTTGGTGTTGTTGGAGGAGGTAGGGTTGGTGTGGTGGTGTTGGAGGAGTAGGTAGGGTAGGTGTGGTGGTGTTGGAGGAGGTAGGGTGGGTGTGGTGGTGTTGGTGGAGGAGGTAGGGTGGGTGTGGTGGTGTTGGAGGAGGAGGTAGGGTAGGTGTGGTGGTGTTGGAGGAGGTAGGGTGGGTGTGTGGTGTTGGATGAGGTAGGGTGGGTGTGTGGTGTTGGAGGAGGCAGGGTGGGTGTGTTGGTGTTGAGGAGGAGGTAGGGTGGGTGTGTGGTGTTGGTGGAGGAGGAGGTAGGGTAGCTGTGGTGGTGTTGGAGGAGGTAGGTAGGTGTGTGGTGTTGGAGGAGAAGGTAGGGTAGGTGTGATGGTGTTGGAGGAGGAGGTAGGGTAGGTGTGGTGGTGTGGAGGAGAGGTAGGGTAGGTGTAGTGGTGTTGGAGGAGGAGGTAGGGTGGGTGTGGTGGTGTTGGAGGAGGTAGGGTGGTGTGGTGGTTGGTGGAGGAGGTAGGTGGGTGTGGTGGTGTTGGAGGAGGGTAGGGTAGGTGTGATGGTGTTGGAGGAGGGTAGGGTAGGTGTGGTGGTGTTGGAGGAGGTAGGTAGGGTAGTGGTGGAGGAGGAGGTAGGGTGGGTGTGTTGGTGTTGGAGGAGGAGGAGGTAGGGTAGCTGTGGTGGTGTTGGAGGAGGTAGGGTAGGTGTGGTGGTGTTGGAGGAGAAGGTAGGGTAGGTGTGATGGTGTTGGAGGAGGAGGTAGGGTAGGTGTGGTGGTGTTGGAGGAGAAGGTAGGGTAGGTGTAGTGGTGTTGGAGGAGGAGGTAGGGTGGGTGTGGTGGTGTTGGAGGAGGTAGGGTGGATGTGGTGGTGTTGGTGGAGGAGGTAGGGTGGGTGTGGTGGTGTTGGAGGAGGTAGGGTGGGTGTGGTGGTGTTGATGGAGGAGGTGGGGTTGGTGTGGTGGTGTTGGAGGAGGAGGTAGGGTAGGTGTGGTGGTGTTGGAGGAGGAGGTAGGGTAAGTGTTGTTGTGTAGGGTGTGGTGGTGTTGGAGGAGGTACGGTGGGTGTGGTGGTGTTGGTGGAGGAGGTAGGGTGGGTGTGGTGGTGTTGGAGGAGGAGGTAGGGTAGGTGTGGTGGTGTTGGAGGAGGAGGTAGGGTAAGTGTTGTTGTGTAGGGTGTGGTGGTGTTGGAGGAGGTAGGGTGGGTGTGGTGGTGTTGGAGGAAGTAGGGTGGGTGTGTTGGTGTTGGAGGAGGAGGAGGTAGGGTAGCTGTGGTGGTGTTGGAGGAGGAGGTAGGGTAGGTGTGGTGGTGTTGGAGGAGAAGGTAGGGTAGGTGTGATGGTGTTGGAGGAGGAGGGTGGGTAGGTGTGGTGGTGTTGGAGGAAGAGGTATGGTAGGTGTGGTGGTGTTGGAGGAGGAGGTTGGGTAGGTGTGGTGGTGTTGGAGGAGGAGGTAGGGTAGGTTTGGTGTTGTTGAAGGAGGAGGAGATAGGGTAGGTGTGGTGGTGTTGGAGGAGAAGGTAGGGTAGGTGTGGTGGTGTTGGAGGAGGAGGAGGTAGGGTAGGTGTGGTGGTGTTGGAGGAGAAGGTCGGGTAGGTGTGGTGGTGTTGGAGGAGGAGGAGGTAGGGTAGGTGTGGTGGTGTTGGAGGAGGAGGTAGGGTAGGTGTGGTGGTGTTGGAGGAGGAGGTAGGGTAGGTGTGGTGGTGGTGTTGGAGGAGGAGGAGGTAGGGTAGCTGTGGTGGTGTTGGAGGAGGAGGAGGAGGTAGGGTAGGTGTGGTGTTGTTGGAGGAGGAGGAGGTAGGGTAGGTGTGGTGGTGTTGGAGGAGGAGGTAGGGTAGGTGTGGTGGTGTTGGAGGAGGAGGAGGTAGGGTAGGTGTGGTGGTGTTGGAGGAGGAGGAAGGGTAGCTGTGGTGGTGTTGGAGGAGGAGGAGGTAGGGTAGGTGTGGTGGTGTTGGAGGAGGAAGAGGGTAGGTGTGGTGGTGTTGGAGGAGGAGGAGGTAGGGTAGCAGTGGTGGTGTTGGAGGAGGAGGAGGTAGGGTAGGTGTGGTGGTGTTGGAGGAGGAGGTAGGGTAGGTGTGGTGGTGTAGGAGGAGTAGGGTAGCTGTGGTGGTGTTGGAGGAGGAGGTAGGGTAGGTGTGGTGGTGTTGGAAGAGGAGGAGGTAGGGTAGGTGTGGTGGTGTTGGAGGAGGAGGAGGTAGGGTAGGTTTGGTGGTGTTTTCAGGAGGAGGTAGGGTAGGTGTGGTGGTGTTGGAGGAGGAGGAGGTAGGGTAGGTGTGGTGGTGTTGGAGGTGGTGGTGATAGTATGGAGAAAAAGAAGAGTATATAGAGAGAAAGAAAGGACACCCTGGGAGGACACCCTGGGAGGACACCCTTGGGTGGACACCCTGGGAGGATACCCAGGATGTCCACCCAGGAAGGACACCCTTGGGAGGACACCCTGGGAGGACACCCTTGGGAGGACACCCTGGGAGGATACCCAGGATGTCCACCCAGGGAGGACACCCTTGGGAGGAAACCTTGGAGGACACTCTGGGAGGACACCTTTGGGAGGACACCCTTGGGAGGACGCCCTTGGGAGAACACCCTGGGAGGATACCCTGGGAGGATACCCTGGGAGGATATCCAGGATGTCCACCCAGGGAGGACACCCTTGGGAGGACACCCTGGGAGGACATCCTGGGGAGGACATCCTGGGGAGGATACCCTTGGGAGGATACCATGGGAGGACACTCTGGGAGGACACCCAGGATGTCCACCCAGGGAGGACACCCAGGATGTCCACCCAGGGAGGACACCCTTGGGAGTTTACCCTAGGAGGATACCCAGGATGTCCACCCAGGGAGGACACTCTGGGAGGACACCCTTGGGAGGACACCCTGGGGAGGATACCCTTGGGAGGATACCATGGGAGGACACTCTGGGAGGACACCCAGGATGTCCACCCAGGGAGGACACCCAGGATGTCCACCCAGGGAGGACACCCTTGGGAGTTTACCCTAGGAGGATACCCAGGATGTCCACCCAGGGAGGACACTCTGGGAGGACACCCTTGGGAGGACACCCTGGGGAGGATACCCTTGGGAGGATACCATGGGAGGACACTCTGGGAGGACACCCAGGATGTCCACCCAGGGAGGACACCCAGGATGTCCACCCAGGGAGGACACCCTTGGGAGTTTACCCTAGGAGGATACCCAGGATGTCCACCCAGGGAGGACACTCTGGGAGGACACCCTGAGGAGGACACCCTGGGGAGGATACCCTTGGGAGGATACCATGGGAGGACACTCTGGGAGGACACCCAGGATGTCCACCCAGGGAGGACACCCAGGATGTCCACCCAGGGAGGACACCCTTGGGAGTTTACCCTAAGAGGATACCCAGGATGTCCACCCAGGGAGGACACTCTGGGAGGACACCCTTGGGAGGACACCCTGGAGGACACCTTGGGGAGGACACCCTTGGGAGGACACCCTGGGAGGATACCCTGGGAGGACACCCTGGGAGGACACCCAGGGAGGACACCCAGGATGTCCACCCAGGATGTCCACCCAGGGAGGACACCCTTGGGAGGACACCCTGGGAAGATACCCTAGGAGGATACCCAGGATGTCCACCCGGGGAGGACACCCTTGGGAGGACACCCTGGGGAGGACACTCTGGGAGGACACCCTTTGGAGGACACCCTGGAGGACACCCTGGGGAGGACACCCTGGGGAGGACACCCTTGGGAGGACACCCTTGGGAGGACACCCTGGGGAGGATACCCTGGGAGGACACCCTTGGGAGGACACCCTGGAGGACACCCTGGGAGGACACCCTTGGGAGGACACCCTTGGGAGGACACCCTGGGGGGGACCCTCGCAATCCTTGTATTCCTTATTTCCTCCTCCGATAAAGCTGTCGTGAGCCAAGGACTATAGGGAGGTGTGGGGGGAGGGGGGGGGAGAGGTGAGGGGAGGGAGAGAGGTGAGGGAAGAAGGGGGTAGAGGAGTAAGGGAGGGAGGTGTGGGGGGAGGGGGGGAGGGAGAGAGGTGGGGGGAGGGAGGTGAGGGAGGGAGGTGTGGGAGGAAGGAAAGAAGGGGGTGAGGACATGATCGGGAGGAGGAGGAAAGAACGAGAATGGGGGAGGTAAGAGGAGAGAATAAATTGAAGGAGTGAGATAGAAAAGGAGGGGGACATTGGAGGGAGAAAGGGAGGGATAGTGGAAGGGAAGGGAGAAAGAGGAGGAGGGAGAAAGTGAGAGAAGGAGAAAGAGGGAGGAGAGAGTAGTGGAGGGAATGGAAAGGGAAGGGAAGGGAAGGGATGGAAGGAGGGAAGGAAGGGAAGGGAGTTTTTGTAATCAGCGGGAAACTTTGGGTGGTGGTGGTGGCTGTGCTCTCCTCGGCACACCCTGAAAAACCCCGCGCTAAGTTTGGTGAGAAGTTCGAGGTTCCATCACCCACCGCCCTCTCTTTCTCTCTCTCTTTTTATTCCTTCATTCCTTCGTTCTCTCTCTCTCTCTCTCTCTCTCTCTCTCTCTCTCTCTCTCTCTCTCTCTCTCTCTCTCTCTCTGGATTCGTAAATATTCCTTCAGTTTGTGTACAGTTCGTGATGACGGTACGAGACGGGACATACAGTACCAACCAGACAGTCTCAGGGCTGTTACGACGCCATGTTGTTTCTGTGGTGGTGTCACAGTAAGCTTGAGTCAGCTGTGGCAGTGAGGAGTATGAGATAGGGTAAAAATTACTCTTAAGAAGCTTAAAGATTTCTTGGTCTGTCCTCCTCTCCCTCCTCTACTCATTCTTCCTCCACCTCCCCTCCCCTCCCCTCATCTCCCCTCCACTCCTCTCCCCCTCCCCTCCCCTCCTCTCCCCTCCACTCCTCTCCCCCTCCCCTCCCCTCCTCTCCCCTCCACTCCTCTCCCCCTCCCCCTCCCCTTCCCCTCCCCTCCCCCAGCTTTTCTCCCCTGTAAAAGTTTTTGAAATATTCTTCAATTAGATTTAATTCATAACTTTTACTTAATCCCATTTTTGAATTCTTATGTAAGGCAAAGTTACCAGAGGGAACGTTATATATATATATATATATATATATATATATATATAATATTATATATATATATATATATATATATATATATATATATATATATATGCAAGTAAATCACTGTAGGTGCGCGTGATCTAGGTATATGCTGATAACCACCAGGAAAGAAGAAAACACGAAGTTCCCAAGCGCTTTCGTGTAATTCACCCCTGAAGATGTGAATTACACGAAAGCGCTTGGGAACTTCGTGTTTTCTTCTTTCCTGGTGGTTATCAGCATATATATATATATATATATAATTCCTTGTTTATTGATTTTTAAAAGTTATATCCATACACAGACAGCGACTATTGTCTATATTAAAGCTTTATAACAATATCGTGGTGTTTGTCCGCCTCGGGTGTGTCAACAAGTACAGTTTGAAATAGATAATATTAAAACTAAGTCGAGCAGAAGGACGACTGTATATGAGGAGGAGGAGCCACTGTACCTCACCACCAGGGGCGGCCTTCTGGGGTACAGACTGTTACCTCCCCAGGGGCTGTGTGATGGTGACACCAATTGTGTCACCATCGTTGTGTCGGAGTTAAATATGTTAATAATATGAGTCATCAATATTCAGAGGAAAATAAACTGTATATAAAACTTACAATCTGAGAATGTTGATGGTGGCGTCTGAGAGCCTGGAGGTGGGGAGCTAGGACTACCTGGCCTTGACGTATGGAGGAAAATCACACTGAATATTACATGATTCTTCAGGTATTCTCGTGACCCTTGGCAACAGAACAGAACCCGCGTGTTATCGAAGGGTTTTGTTATAAGATGCTGGAAAATGTGGTTAATAATATATGATAATAAAATGTTTGTGTTTTGGGAGAAATATGTTTGAGTTGGACACCGTATGTGATATTGATATGGCTGTGTGTGTGTGTGTGTGTGTTAATATCCTTTGTCAACTGAATCGTATAAATAGAGGGACTAGCACCACAACACCAAGAGATACTGAGAGACACCCAGAAACACAGACTGAGACACCGAGGGAGATAACTGAGACACACACACACACACACACACACACACACACACACACACCGGGAGAGACAGAGAGATACACACGCTGAGAGACAAAGAGAGACACACACACACACGCACATCATTGCCCCCCAGCGTCCTCCAAGTAGGGATATGTTGCCCAGTAGGTGTACCAGAGAAGGTGATATCCGGGGCAGAGGAACAACTGCTGCTCTCTCTCTCTCTCTCTCTCTCTCTCTCTCTCTCTCTCTCTCTCTCTCTCTCTCTCTCTGCGTTTGTCTGTCTTTCTTTTTTTGTGTGTCTGTCTGTATGAAATAGCATTATCTACCTCACTGGAACATAACCCCACATTAGCAACATTACGGGGCCCACATATAACCCAAATAAACTAACATAAGGTTAGCTTAGCTTAGCTTAGCTTAAGTTAAGTTATGTTAGATTAGCTTAGGGAAAATTAAGTTAGGCTAAGTTTGGGTACGTTGTGTTCGAGCAGGTTAGGTTAGGTTAGGTTAGGGTACGTTGTGTTAGGTTAGGTTAGGGTACGTTGTGTTAGGTTAGGATAGGGTACGTTGTGTTAGGTTAGGTTAGGTTAGGGTACGTTGTGTTAGGTTAGGTTAGGGTACGTTGTGTTAGGTTAGGTTAGGGTACGTTGTGTTAGGTTAGGTTAGGGTACGTTGTGTTAGGTTAGGTTAGGTTAGGGTACGTTGTGTTAGGTTAGGTTAGGTTAGGGTACGTTGTGTTAGGTTAGGTTAGGTTAGGTTTTGTTTGTTTTTGTTATTATTGTTATTGATGTTTTTTGCTGCTACTGTTGTGTTATTTTTTTTAATTGTTTTTCGTGTTTTTGTTTTTGTTGTTTTTGCTCTTTTTGTTAATGTTTTTTTATATTAATATTGTGACTTTTATTTTGCTTTTTATTTTTTGCTGTTCTTGTTGTGTTCCTCTTACTTGCTGTTGTTGTTACGTTCTTGTATTTCTTATTTTTTTGTTTTTGTTGTTGTTTTGGGGCTATTTTTATGTTATGTTATCAGTTGTTGTTGTTGTTATCCCCAGCTTGGATGACAAAGGGAATATTTTGATCATTTTCCATCTGTCAGTCAAAGAAAAACCACCTCTGTATTTCCTTGATCAACAGTAATGGAGATTGACGTCTTGTGTTGGCTGGTAGACGAAAATATTATTGTTCTTAACATTTTGGAAAGATTTAGATGAAGTATGATTGTCAGGAGGGCGGAAGAGAGGGTGATGGGAAGGGTGAGGGAGGAGAATAGGTGGGAAGGGTGAGAGAGGAGGATAGGTGGGAAGGGTGAGAGAGGAGGAGGGAAGGAGTGAAGGGTGAGAGAGGAGGAAGGAAGGAGGGAAGGGTGAGAGAGGAGGAAGGAAGGTGGGAAGGGTGAGAGAGGAGGATGATAGGTGGGAAGGGTGAGAGAGAAGGAGGGAAGGTGGGAAGGGTGAGAGAGGAGGAAGGAAGGTGGGAAGGGTGAGAGAGAAGGAGGGAAGGAGGGAAGGGTGAGAGAGGAGGAAGGAAGGTGGGAAGGGTGAGAGAGGAGGAGGGAAGGAGTGAAGGGTGAGAGAGGAGGAAGGAAGGAGGGAAGGGTGAGAGAGGAGGAAGGAAGGTGGGAAGGGTGAGAGAGAAGGAGGGAAGGTGGGAAGGGTGAGAGAGGAGGAAGGAAGGTGGGAAGGGTGAGAGAGGAGGAGGGAAGGAGTGAAGGGTGAGAGAGGAGGATGATAGGTGGGAAGGGTGAGAGAGGAGGAAGGAAGGTGGGAAGGGTGAGAGAGGAGGATGATAGGTGGGAAGGGTGAGAGAGGAGAATAGGTGGGAAGGGTGAGAGAGGAGGAGGGAAGGAGTGAAGGGTGAGAGAGGAGGAAGGAAGGAGGGAAGGGTGAGAGAGGAGGAAGGAAGGTGGGAAGGGTGAGAGAGAAGGAAGGAAGGTGGGAAGGGTGAGAGAGGAGGATGATAGGTGGGAAGGGTGAGAGAGAAGGAGGGAAGGTGGGAAGGGTGAGAGAGGAGGAAGGAAGGTGGGAAGGGTGAGAGAGAAGGAGGGAAGGGTGAGAGAGGAGGAAGGAAGGTGGGAAGGGTGAGAGAGGAGGAGGGAAGGAGTGAAGGGTGAGAGAGGAGGAAGGAAGGAGGGAAGGGTGAGAGAGGAGGAAGGAAGGTGGGAAGGGTGAGAGAGAAGGAGGGAAGGTGGGAAGGGTGAGAGAGGAGGAAGGAAGGTGGGAAGGGTGAGAGAGGAGGAGGGAAGGCGTGAAGGGTGAGAGAGGAGGAAGGAAGGAGGGAAGGGTGAGAGAGGAGGAGGGAAGGAGTGAAGGGTGAGAGAGGAGGAAGGAAGGAGGGAAGGGTGAGAGAGGAGGAAGGAAGGTGGGAAGGGTGAGAGAGAAGGAGGGAAGGAGGGAAGGGTGAGAGAGGAGGAAGGAAGGTGGGAAGGGTGAGAGAGGAGGAGGGAAGGAGTGAAGGGTGAGAGAGGAGGAAGGAAGGAGGGAAGGGTGAGAGAGGAGGAAGGAAGGTGGGAAGGGTGAGAGAGAAGGAGGGAAGGTGGGAAGGGTGAGAGAGGAGGAAGGAGGGTGGGAAGGGTGAGAGAGAAGGAGGGAAGGAGGGAAGGGTGAGAGAGGAGGAAGGAAGGTGGGAAGGGTGAGAGAGGAGGATGATAGGTGGGAAGGGTGAGAGAGGAGGAAGGAAGGTGGGAAGGGTGAGAGAGGAGGAGGGAAGGAGTGAAGGGTGAGAGAGGAGGAAGGAAGGTGGGAAGGGTGAGAGAGGAGGAAGGAAGGTGGGAAGGGTGAGGGAGGAGGATAGGTGGGAAGGGTGAGAGAGGAGGATAGGTGGGAAGGGTGAGAGAGGAGGAAGGAAGGTGGGAAGGGTGAGAGAGGAGGAAGGAAGGTGGGAAGGGTGAGAGAGGAGGAGGGGAGGTTGGAGGTTAGAAGAAGAGGGATGGAGGAGGGTAGGGGAAGATGGGGGTGAGGGAGGGAAGAGGTAAGATGGGAGGGGTGAAGGAATGGGGAGGGAAGGTGGGACAGAAGACGAGGGAGGGATGAGGATAAAGGAGGGAGGGGTGAGGGAGGGCAGAGGAGATGTACAAGAGAAAGGCTTTGCCATATATTCAGTAAAATAGTCTTACAAGGGAGAGTAACTTGTTGGTGTCATGTTGAACCGTGTTGAGGCGATGTAGTGCTGGGGTCGTGCTGAGGTCGTGCTGAGGTCGTGTTGGGGTCATACTAGGGTCGTGTTGGGGTCATACTAGGGTCGTGCTGAGGTCGTGTTGGGGTCATGGTAGGGTCGTGTTGGGGTAGTGTTGAGGTTGTGTTGGGATCATGCTAGGGTCATGTTTAGGTCCTGTTGGGGTCATGCTAGGGTCATGTTGGAGTGATGTTTGGGTTTTCCTAGGGTCGTGTTGAGGTCGTGTTGGGCTCATGCTAAGGTCGTGCTGAGATCGTGTTGGGGTTATGGTAGGGTCGTGCTGAGGTCTTGTTGGGTCCTACAAGAGTCGTATTGGTGTCATACTAGTGTCGTATTGGGTCATACTAGTGTCGTATTGGTGTCATACTAGTGTCGTGTTGGGGTCATACTAGTGTCGTGTTGGGGTCGTGCTTGAGTCATGTTGAGGTCAAATTGGGATTGTGCTAGGGGTCGTGTTGGGATCATGGTTGGGTCGTGCTAAGTCGTGCTATGTTGTGTAGGAGCGGCGTGTTACTGGTGCTACGCTGGCACCATAATGAGGCTCTGCTATGTGCCAGTGCCAGTAATTTAGTTCCACACATGTTTAAACAAGTTGATGGCGGTCTACTCACAGGGTTAACACACACCAACACTTATAAATAACACACGCACTGACTCGCATTCACACGGAAACGCACAGTATTTGCAGGTATATACACATGCCTTTACGTTTCCGCGCCTGGTTCACAACACACACACACACACACACACACACACACACACACACATGTATACCTGTATCTGTATATGTATATTACTGTATATTCATTAGCCTATCTCATTCGCTACCTAGTTACGGAAGAAAAGCGAAAACTCTCAACACACCCATAAGAGGAGTGCCCCAAGGTGATACCATTTCCCCCGAGCTCTTTACACAGGTATTGGGAAAAAGTCCTCAGGTCACTTACTTCTGGGATGAAACTGGTTTAAGTATCAAAGCCGCCTACTTAAAGCTGGAATACTTTCCTTATGACGTCGTAACATTTGCATCACACCTGGCAGAGCTACACCACCTACGGCTACAACATGTGAACGAAGCGATCAAAATAAATGAGATTAAAATTGAACTTGAACTAATATGAAAAGTATTTTCAAGGAACATCTGTTTTAAACCTATAACAGGATCTAGTATAGCAAGATGAAATCATTTAGTTATGGATGTTTAAAACCCCTTTTGTTACTTTAATTAAACGTAGTTAAAGTAAAATATGAAATAATATGTCCTGTAATACCTCTGGAAAACAAAATCACACAGAAAAATCGTCTACTTTAATTCGTGAGAAAAGACATGTTTGACCAGCGGGCGGCAGCAGTGTTGACAACTGGATTTAGAAAAATGACTGAAAATCCAACTACTCGACCTTTCCAGAGAGACGTTGAGAGATACACTATATAAGGCATGAGACGTAAATATAGGAGACGAAATGGATAGATGAGATTTTTAAACCAGATTAAGAGGTATTTTTTGTTAGGTCTCATGAGACAGCTGTACATGGCGAGAGAATTTCAAGAAGAACCAATCAACAGAGGGGTAAATAGGTACAGGAATCCTCGACTGGATGGCAAGAGATGAGGAAAAAACTGTGGGAAAGACTAACAACTGCGGGAAAGACTAACAACTGTGGGAAAGACTAACAACTGTGGGAAAGACTAACAACTGTGGGAAAGACTAACAACTGTGGGAAAGACTAACAACTGCGGGAAAGACTAACAACTGCGGGAAAGACTAACAACTGCGGGAAAGACTAACAACTGTGGGAAAGACTAACAACTGTGGGAAAGACTAACAACTGTGGGAAAGCCTAACAACTGCGGGAAAGATTAACAACTGCGGGAAAGACTAACAACTGTGGGAAAGACTAACAACTGTGGGAAAGACTAACAACTGTGGGAAAGACTAACAACTGCGGGAAAGACTAACAACTGCGGGAAAGACTAACAACTGTGGGAAAGACTAACAACTGCGGGAAAGACTAACAACTGCGGGAAAGACTAACAACTGCGGGAAAGACTAACAACTGCGGGAAAGACTAACAACTGCGGGAAAGACTAACAACTGCGGGAAAGACTAACAACTGCGGGAAAGGTGAAATTAGGAAGTTAGGAAGTGTGTGTGGCAGACTCTAAGACGACTATTTTTTGGGGGGTTTGTGTGTGTGTGTGTGTGTGTGTGCGTGTGTGTGATGTGTGTGTGTGTGTGTGTGATGTGTGTGTGTGTGTGTGTGTGTGTGTGTGAGATGTGTGTGTGTGTGTGATGTGTGTGTGTGTGTGTGTGATGTGTGTGTGATGTGTGTGTGTGTGTGTGTGTGTGTGTGTGTGTGTGTGTGTGTGATGTGTGTGTGTGTGTGTGTGTGTGTGTGTGTGTGTAGGGGAGAGACGCTCATCATGTAGTGGTGGTGATGGTGGTTGTGATGATGGTGATTATTGTTAATGGTGGTGATGGTGGTGTTGATAGTGGTGATGGTGGTGTTGATAGTGGTGGTGGTGTTGATAGTGTTGGTGGTGATGACAGTTGTGATGGTGACAGTGATGATGAAAATGATGATGATGATGATGATAAACAACAATAATGGTAATAATATTGATAATGAATGTATTATAATGAAAAAACAAAACACATTATTAACATTAAATAACAATAAAATATATAAACTAAACTCAACACATGTCCGGTGTAATATACTAACATGACATTATTTAACCCAGATCCTCGCTGACCCAAAACAACATAGGCCATATCTGTTAACAATATAATTTAGGTCATAATATATTCTCATCAACCGTGTGTGTTATAGTGTAGATAATCACACACACACACACACACACACACACACACATTTATTGTCTTAAGATTATAAAAGAAACTGGAATTTGTGAGACATTGATTAGTGATGGTAATTTAATGCTGTAATTATTGTATTTTGATTTAGTTACTGTTTAATACTGAGGTTATTATTATTAGTATTATTATTATTATTATTAGTAGTAGTAGTAGTAGTAGTAGTAGTAGTAGTAGTAGTATTTTGTTTTTCTTTCTTTATATATATATTTTTTCACATCTTGCTTATCCTTTGTTTGTACGTCTCTCTCTTTTATTTTTTTTGTTTACCTTGTGGTGGTTGTGACAGTAGACAAAGGTGTATGTGGAGGTAGGAGACAGTTGACAACCCATGAAGCTCCTTGTCACCCCAGAGACACCCCCGAGTTACTCTAAGAGCCCCAGAGAAAATCAAATCCGCCATTCAGCTACCCCAGAGAAACCATTGAAACACTTCACGACCCCAGAGAAACTCCCTGGTCACTCCACACCCCAGAAAAAACTCCCTGGTCACTCCCACACCCCTAGAGAATCTCCCTGGTCACTCCACACCCCTAGAGAAACTCCCAGGTCACTCCACACCCCAGAAGAAAACTCCCTATGTCACTTCACACCCCAGAAAAAAAACTGCCAGGTCACTCCACACCCCAGAAAAAACTCCTTAGTCACTCCACACCCCAGAAAAACTGCCTGGTCACTCCATACCCCTAGAGAAACTCCCTGGTCACTCCACACCCCCAAGGAACAAGAAACAGAGGACACCCGTAACTTTCCTCAGTTGGGATGTGGCCAACTTTACCAAGACAAGTGTATATATACTTATATTTTTTATCATCCAGAGTCCATTTCAAGTGCTGGACAGTCTCAAATATATGAGGCCATTTTATACTGTGGTGGCCAGGTTGAGATTGAGGTGGCCAGTTTAAGATGTGTGGTGGCCAGGTGGAGATTGTGGTGGCCAGTTTAAGATGTGTGGTGGCCAGTTTAAGATGTGTGGTGGCCAGTTTAAGATGAGTGGTGGCCAGTTTAAGATGTGTGGTGGCCAGTTTAAGATGAGTGGTGGCCAGTTTAAGATGTGTGGTGGCCAGTTTAAGATGTGTGGTGGCCAGTTTAAGATGTGTGGTGGCCAGTTTAAGATGTGTGGTGGCCAGTTTAAGATGAGTGGTGGCCAGGTTAAGATGAGTGGTGGCCAGTTTAAGATGTGTGGTGGCCAGTTTAAGATGAGTGGTGGCCAGTTTAAGATGTGTGGTGGCCAGTTTAAGATGTGTGGTGGCCAGTTTAAGATGTGTGGTGGCCAGTTTAAGATGAGTGGTGGCCAGGTTAAGATGAGTGGTGGCCAGTTTAAGATGTGTGGTGGCCAGTTTAAGATGTGTGGTGGCCAGTTTAAGATGAGTGGTGGCCAGGTTAAGATGAGTGGTGGCCAGTTTAAGATGTGTGGTGGCCAGTTTAAGATGAGTGGTGGCCAGGTTAAGATGAGTGGTGGCCAGTTTAAGATGTGTTGTGGCCAGTTTAAGATGTGTGGTGGCCAGTTTAAGATGAGTGGTGGCCAGTTTAAGATGAGTGGTGGCCAGTTTAAGATGAGTGGTGGCCAGTTTAAGATGTGTGGTGGCCAGGTTAAGATGAGTGGTGGCCAGTTTAAGATGAGTGGTGGCCAGTTTAAGATGTGTGGTGGCCAGTTTAAGATGTGTGGTGGCCAGTTTAAGATGTGTGGTGGCCAGTTTAAGATGTGTGGTGGCCAGTTTAAGATGAGTGGTGGCCAGTTTAAGATGTGTGGTGGCCAGTTTAAGATGTGTGGTGGCCAGTTTAAGATGTGTGGTGGCCAGTTTAAGATGAGTGGTGGCCAGTTTAAGATGAGTGTGGCCAGTTTAAGATGAGTGGTGGCCAGTTTAAGATGTGTGGTGGCCAGTTTAAGATGAGTGGTGGCCAGTTTAAGATGTGTGGTGGCCAGTTTAAGATGTGTGGTGGCCAGTTTAAGATGTGTGGTGGCCAGTTTAAGATGTGTGGTGGCCAGTTTAAGATGAGTGGTGGCCAGTTTAAGATGTGTGGTGGCCAGTTTAAGATGAGTGGTGGCCAGTTTAAGATGTGTGGTGGCCAGTTTAAGATGTGTGGTGGCCAGTTTAAGATGAGTGGTGGCCAGTTTAAGATGTGTGGTGGCCAGTTTAAGATGTGTGGTGGCCAGTTTAAGATATAAAGAAAACACCCAGAAAATTTGACAACAACAACAACAACCACCACTTAAGCTGTGAGTAAAATGACTCATGGCTCATATACTCCCAGCGCCAGCACGAGCACTCAGCAACGTCTGGGTCTTTCCCTCCCATCCTGCAAGTCAGACGAAGGTTCGCCAGTGTTAGTGACGCTCCTTTACGTCTGGGTTATGTAGTGGTCATAATACTTGTAATGTTGACAACTTACTATAGTGTGGCGGAGGGTAGGAAGAGGAGGGGGAAGAAGAGGGGAAGGAGGAAGAGGCGGAGGTGGAAGACGAAGGGAAGGATGAGATAAGGGGGGAGGAGGAGGAAGAAGAAGAGGTGAAGGAGGAGGAGCAAGAAGTGAAAGAGGAGTAAGAGGAAGTGGAGGAGGAGGAGGAGCAAGAAGAACTGGAGGAGGAGGAGCAAGAAGAAGAAGAGGTGAAGGACGAGGAGCAAGAAGTGAAAGAGGAGTAAGAGGAAGTGGAGGAGGAGGAGCAAGAAGAACTGGAGGAGTAGGAGAAAGAGAGAGAAAGAGATTGACACATGAATGGTAAGGATCAGATAAAGCAGAGAAACAAAGAAGAAGGGTGACGAGAGAGAGAGAGAGAGAGAGAGAGAGAGAGAGAGAGAGAGAGAGAGAGACCCCATCCTGTAACAACATTCTCCTCTACCTTAACAACTAGACTAAACAATACACAGTCAACTCAGCCACTGTAATAAATCCCTAATTAACTCTAAATAATCCTCATATTACGCCATTATTAATTGAATTATGTCTACTATGGATTCTTTGAGTCGAGTGTTCCTGATGGGGGAAGGAGGGGGCAGGGGGGGGGGGCCTTTTGTTTCCTCCCAAGGTGGTGGAGTGGACGATTCCTGGACGTCATTTAGATATTAGGCAACACAGAGATAAGCACACATTGTATATAGTCTTAAACCACATGATCCCTCAGAACACATTAAGAATTATGGAATCACGTTAGCCGGGTCCGTACTCTGGGTCATGATGTATGTCGTGTGAAATATTAATATCTGAACAAGTACTCTCAATTTTCTACGCATCTCAGTGAGGACCGTATAGGGTGTAAGACTAGAGTACTTGTTACACTGCTATGTACTCACCCAAGAAGTTCCTACTTTAGCCGAGAGTACACATAAAGTCGGTTCATTTACCTCAACAAACACCAGATAAGCACCATTTAACTTTCAGGTTGAGATGTACGTCGAGTTAGTTCAGTAAGCGAGACAATGTGTGCAATTGACGGGGTCTTACAGTAGAACAAACCTCCAAGTTAATATCCGTAATACCAACACATGGGCCCTTCCCCCATCTTCCTCTTCTCTCCCCCTTCCTCCTCTTCTTCCCCTTCCTCCTCTTCTCTCCCCCTTCCTCCTCTTCTCTCCCTTCCTTCTCTTCTCCCCCTTCCTCCTCTTCCCCCTCTCCCTCCCCCCCCCCCTTAGAGTCTTGTTCTACCTCCGCCGATGAGAACCGACACAGACTGAGGGCAATTTAAGCTCAAGAAGTGGTGATAAGAACAGGGGGAAGATAGCGAGCAGGAGGCGTAATGGTGTCGTGTAATATCGTACAATGCTGGAAATTATCGTGCCGGGAACACCTGCTTGTCGTGCACGTTGTTAGGAGTAGTGAAGGGCTACGGGTGTTGTGTGAGGGGCTAGAGGTGTTGTGTGAGGGGCTACAGGTGTTGTGTGAGGGGCTACAGGTGTTGTGTGAGGGGCTACAGGTGTTGTGTGAGGGAGTACAGGTGTTGTATGAGGAACTGCAGGTGTTGTGTGAGGGGCTACAGGTATTGTGTGAGGGTCTACAGGTGTTGTGTGAGGGGCTAGAGGTGTTGTGTGAGGGGCTACAGGTGTTGTGTGAGGGGCTACGGGTGTTGTGTGAGGGACTACAGGTGTTGTGTGAGGAACTGTAGGTGTTGTGTGAGGGGCTGCAGGTGTTGTGTGAGGGGCTACAGGTGTTGTGTGAGGGGCTACAGGTGTTGTGTGAGGGGCTACAGGTGTTGTGTGAGGGGCTACAGGTGTTGTGTGAGGGGCTACAGGTGATGTGTGAGGGGCTACAGGTGTTGTGTGAGGGTCTACAGGTGTTGTGTGAGGGTCTACAGGTGTTGTGTGAGGGGGTACAGGTGTTGTGTGAGGGGCTACAGGTGGTGTGTGAGGGGCTACGGGTGTTGTGTGAGGGTCTACAGGTGTTGTGTGAGGGTCTACAGGTGTTGTGTGAGGGGCTACAGGTGTTGTGTGAGGGACTACAGGTGTTGTGTGAGGAACTGCAGGTGTTGTGTGAGGGGCTACAGGTTTTGTGTGAGGGGCTACAGGTGTTGTGTGAGGGTCTACGGGTGTTGTGTGAGGGGGTACAGGTGTTGTGTGAGGGTCTACAGGTGTTGTGTGAGGGTCTACAGGTGTTGTGTGAGGGGCTAGAGGTGTTGTGTGAGGGGGTACAGGTGTTGTGTGAGGGGCTACAGGTGTTGTGTGAGGGGCTACAGGTGTTGTGTGAGGGTCTACAGGTGTTGTGTGAGGGTCTACAGGTGTTGTGTGAGGGTCTACAGGTGTTGTGTGAGGGGCTACAGGTGTTGTGTGAGGGGCTACGGGTGTTGTGTGAGGGACTACAGGTGTTGTGTGAGGAACTGCAGGTATTGTGTGAGGGGCTACAGGTGTTGTATGAGGGGCTACAGGTGTTGTGTGAGGGTCTACAGGTGTTGTGTGAGGGTCTACAGGTGTTGTGTGAGGGGCTAGAGGTGTTGTGTGAGGGGCTACAGGTGTTGTGTGAGGGGCTACGGGTGTTGTGTGAGGGACTACAGGTGTTGTGTGAGGAACTGCAGGTATTGTGTGAGGGGCTACAGGTGTTGTGTGAGGGGCTACAGGTGTTGTGTGAGGGTCTACAGGTGTTGTGTGAGGGTCTACGGGTGTTGTGTGAGGGGCTACAGGTGTTGTGTGAGGGTCTACGGGTGTTGTGTGAGGGGCTACAGGTGTTGTGTGAGGGTCTACAGGTGTTGTGTGAGGGGCTACAGGTGTTGTGTGAGGGGCTACAGGTGTTGTGTGAGGGGCTACAGGTGTTGTGTGAGGGTCTACAGGTGTTGTGTGAGGGTCTACGGGTGTTGTGTGAGGGGCTACAGGTGTTGTGTGAGGGGCTACAGGTGTTGTGTGAGGGGCTACAGGTGTTGTGTGAGGGTCTACAGGTGTTGTGTGAGGGTCTACGGGTGTTGTGTGAGGGGCTAGAGGTGTTGTGTGAGGGGGTACAGGTGTTGTGTGAGGGTCTACAGGTGTTGTGTGAGGGGCTACAGGTGTTGTGTGAGGGGCTACAGGTGTTGTGTGAGGGGCTACAGGTGTTGTGTGAGGGGCTACGGGTGTTGTGTGAGGGTCTACGGGTGTTGTGTGAGGGGCTACGGGTGTTGTGTGAGGGTCTACGGGTGTTGTGTGAGGGGCTACAGGTGTTGTGTGAGGGTCTACAGGTGTTGTGTGAGGGGCTACAGGTGTTGTGTGAGGGGCTACAGGTGTTGTGTGAGGGGCTACAGGTGTTTTGTGAGGGTCTACTCTACAGGTGTTGTGTGAGGGTCTACAGGTGTTGTGTGAGGGGGTATAGGTGTTGTGTGAGGGGCTACAGGTGTTGTGTGAGGGTCTACAGGTGTTGTGTGAGGGACTACAGGTGTTGTGTGAGGGGCTACAGGTGTTGTGTGAGGGGCTACAGGTGTTGTGTGAGGGACTGCAGGTGTTGTGTGAGGATCTACAGGTGTTGTGTGAGGGTCTACAGGTGTTGTGTGAGGGTCTATGGGTGTTGTGTGAGGGTCTACGGGTGTTGTGTGAGGGTCTACGGGTGTTGTGTGAGGGTCTACAGGTGTTGTGTGAGGGTCTACAGGTGTTGTGTGAAGGGCTACAGGTGTTGTGTTAGGGACCTAGGAAGGAGAGAGAGTAGGAGGTTGTGGTGGGAGGTACACACACACACACACACACCTCTCC